>JABUQX010025462.1:0-22500 GCA_015478945.1 Trachelipus rathkii
CATGAAAGCTTTTAATTGAATCAAATGAGGTATTGTTGTTTTTGTAAAATAGTTTTTAAACACATTTTTTAAAACTCTTTCAATGGCTGGCCCAAAAATTCCCTTTCTCGGTAGTATTTGGGTTTCCCGATTTTGCTTAAAGTAGTGAGATATTGTAAGACTCCCGCAAACCATCATCGTCTCTTTGTGACTCGTCGCGAAGGCAAAACATTTCTGTCCACTTGGGTCTCTTCTTAATTTTCTTTAAGTGTTTGAAGTATTTTCAAATCCATATACCTGTTTTTTTATTAGAGTGATACTCTTTCTTCAGATGAAATCTCCAGTTTTTTTAGTTGGTTTCATAGCGTCATTGCTCTTGAAAACTTGGTTTTAGTATAAAAATGTACAAGAAATTGCGCGTGTACTTCGCGAAGAATTTCTTATCTGCGGCGTATTTTGTGTGTGTGTGTGACATGATGATACTGTATATCATCATGTACAAGTTTTTACAAGTCAAAGTGTATTGCGACCACAAAGCGAATGGCTACAATACTTAAATTTTATGAAATATACTAATTTTAATTAAAAGTACTATGCATATTCCAAATGAGGCCACTATATCGTGTGACCCCCATCTTTACATCTCAGACCACCATATTTTTGAAGACTTTTCATGGACCCTTTTGTAGGCGCTTGTAGACCCTGGTGGTGCTGTTTATAGACCATCTTTGGGAATCAATATCTTAACTAAACCTAACGCAACTATACATACTAAATCTTTTTAACAAGCTTACCGGGAAATTGGTTTTCTTCATTATATATTATTATTATTTATTATATATTATTACTTATTACGTCACATCCGGTACAAACGGAGGCAGCTAGTACTACCTCTCTATTTAATTTGTTCACAACTTTGTACGCAAATCTTTTGGAGGGGGGGGAGGGGTGTATTTACCTATCATAACCTAACCAAACCTAATATATATATAAATATATATATATATAAATATATA
The DNA here is from genome assembly GCA_015478945.1 of Trachelipus rathkii. NCBI lineage: Eukaryota > Metazoa > Arthropoda > Malacostraca > Isopoda > Trachelipodidae > Trachelipus > Trachelipus rathkii. The sequence goes on from JABUQX010025462.1 coordinate 996, forward strand.
TATACCTAATTTTACGCATTTTGGCGTAATGGGATGGGGGCGAGCCACCACCATCGGCACCGCTCACGCCGGCAGACGTGTGAATTTGGACGCGAACGCTTCGCGACGGCCATCCAGCACCAGCCAACCTGCAATGCATCCACCCGTGGGTATTGTTTTTAGTTAAGAACACGCCAACTGCCATGCATTTATTACTAAGTAATTTACATAATATTGAAAACGCTTTTTTAAATATTTATATTATTGAATCAGTAATCAATATACCCAAGAACCCTGACTTAGATATGGCCTTATGGGTAGGTAATTACTTCTCATCAGTTTTTTTCCCAATCTTGGAAACTCCGTTGCGATGTGACTATTAATATCAACAGTTAAAATTTAAACTAATCATTGGATAAATTATTAAATTTAACGGGAAAATACCCACCTTTGTTGCGTTCATGTTTATTTTCGTAATGAGGTTGGTCTATTGTATTGAGACATATATCATTTCAGCCTCAAACTTAATTACAAACCTTGAGATCTGCTGATAAGTGTCGGTGTTCGAAGGTGATTGGATGTTTTCACATTTTTAACTAAATCAGCTGAGTTTTGTGGCTTGAGATTGATTATAAAAAAGTTCAGTATTGAAGCTACACGAGTGGTCAGACCGATTTGTATTTTGCAATGATACCGAGCACCCTGAAACAGGGAAACCAGCATTGCATCTGGCAAGGATACATGATTTACGTTGCTCTTAGGACTCCATTTGCTTAAGAAAATCTCAATCTCAGCTCATTGGGAACCTGCAGCAGGGACTAGTTACCAAAACTATAGATATTGCGTTAAAGAAGGACGGTTCCAAGTGTTCGGTGTTTGGGACTATGAAAAAACACGTCTTGAAAGAGAATCACGATCTGGAACAGGTAAAGATCAACTTTCATCGAGAGATATCCTTAGACACCTACTTGACAATCCGGACCACGATGTACGAAATTCTGGAAGCTACTTGTGCCGAAAGAGGACCTACGATAACCGAATTTCTGAAATACGTTTCGAAATCAGTGAACGAGAAGTTTTTGACAGAATGCTGTAATGTGAAGATTTAAGAAAATGGGCAATTTGACATTTTATCCTATTATTTTAAACAGGAGCATGACCTTTCGTAAAATTTTATGTGGGTATACCGTGATAAGGGTGGAGGTAAAAACTTTTTTGGTTCATATCATATCTCCGTGATGTTGTTACGTTATTGCCTTATGATGGCGTCACTCGCTACGCCGCGACATCGCCATGTTATTGCACCAACAATTCAATGGAATAAAAAAAAAATTAAAAAAAATAAAAAAAAAAATAAAAAAAAAACATTGAGCGGTTAACGTTAACGTATTAACGCATTTGCAATTCCCTACATTCTTTACCAAAACCTTTTAATGATTAACGCCGTTAATTTTTTTGTTGTAACGATATAAGGATTAACCGCGTTAACTTTCTCATTAACGGTGCCCACCTTGGTAATACATTTAATATAATAATATATTATATATAGTATTTATTTATATATAATATATATTATATATATATATATAGTATATTATGTATATTATATTATATATATAATATAATATATATATATATATATATATATTAGGTTCCAAAGCAACCTTCTAATTGATTTAGAATAGTATTACAGTTTTGAAGCCAGTCATTTCGACCATAGTGACTAGAAAAACTTTCCGGAATGTCTTCTTTTTTGGAGAGACGGATCGGACTAGATTGGATTAGTGGGAGAGCCTCCTGTACATTGTCTAACCGCGACGCTCTTGTCGATGGTTCGAGTCCTGGCAGGAGTGAAATTTTTCATCGTCTTTTATTTGCAAATTTCTCGCAACGAGCATGTTGTGCGCATGTCGGCGATCCTGGACTTTGGTCGGCTGCTCCTATAACCCATGAGCACCCCTGAAAAATGCAGTGTTAGCCCCAGGGGGGTTCCAACCACCCTTCTGTGTGATTTAAATATGTAGCGGAGTTTCCAAAGCGAGTGATATCGAAGCAGAGAGTCGTATTGAAACTTTTTTCGAGCAGATGCCTTTCGTTTTGTGAGACGCATCGGATAGTGGTAGAGCCTCCTGTACATTGGTCTCAACGGCGACTCTGTTGTCCGATGAGTTCGAGGTCCTGGCGCAAGTTGAAGAAATTTTTTCGTCTTAATTATTGCAACATTTGTCTCAACAAGCATATTGTGTGCATGTCGGCGTTCCTTGACTATTGGTCGGTTGCTCCTTTAACAATGAACACCCTTGAAGAATGCCATGTAGCCCCAGCAAGGGATCCAACCATCCTTCTAGTTGGATTTTGAATTAAGTATCGAAGTTTCAAAGCAAGTTTGATACGAAGCAGGAGATTTGAAAACTTTTGAGATGCTTTCTTTTTCTGGAGAGGGGACTCGAAACCTAGTTGTAGAGCCACCTCTACATTGTTAAACGAGCGACGATTTGGTCGATTGCTGTATTCCGGAAGCTGTCACGAGTGAATTATTTTTTTTCGTCGTCTATTTTGCAATTTATACGCAACAAGCATCTTAGTCGATGTCCCGGCGTTCGATTGACTCCTTGGTTCGGTTGCTCCGTAACCCAGGAGCACCCCAGAAGAATGCCGTGTAGCCCCAGCAGAGAATTCCAATACCCTATTGTAATCTATTTAAGTAAAGTTATCGACGTTTCAAAGCAGCTGTTATATTGAAGCAGAGATTTGAAAGACTTGCCCGAAATGCGTTTCTAATTTTTCTAGGGAGGCGGAGTCGGACTAGTGGATATAGGCCAGGGCCCTCTGTATTAATTGATCTAGCGACAGACGCTAAGTTGTCGATTAGTTCGAGTCCTGGCGCCGATTGCGAAAAATTTTTTTCTTCTTATTGCAAATTTGTCGTAGAAGCTGTTGTGGCGTTCGGTTTGGCGCGTACCTTGACCTTGGCTCTCGGTTGGGTCTGGTACCCAATGAGCACCCTGACAGAATTGCCGTTTTTAGCCAAGAAGGGGGGTTTCAACATTCTTCTGTGATTTTAATAAGTATCGAGTTTTCAAAGCAGTGATATCGAGCAGGAAACTTAAAAACTGTAAAGAAATACATTTTTTTCTGGGGTGTCGGATCTGACTAGTGGTTTAACCTCTTGTACATTGTCTAACCAGGGCGAAGGAAAGACCATAGCCGAGCAGAACTTTTTCTTCGTCTTTTAGTTTGTATTTAGATAAGTTATTTATGATTTGGGGGACGACTTTGTGGTTGTTGGTTGCTCCTGCTGAACAGGAAGCAACTAGCAGGAATAGCCGTTTAGCCCCAACAGGGGTTCCACCACCCTTCGAATCCGGGATTTGGAATAAATATCTAATTTTCACAAGCAGGTATATCGAAGACAGAGACAATTTTGAGGTGTTAATCACTTCCGAGAGCATGCTTTCTTTTCTGGGAGAGTCGAGATCCAATAGTGCGTGTAGAGCCTCTGTTAAATTGTCTTAAGGCGACGCTGTTGTTCCCGATGGTTCGTAGTCCTGCGCCGAGCGGGAATTGTTCTTCGTCTGATTATTGCACTATTTGTTCCGCACAAGCAGTTCGTGCCCATGTCGGCTTCCTTGACTTGTGGTCGGATATACTCTGTAACCCCAGTAGCACCCCAGGAGATTGCCGTGTAAGCCCCAGCAGGGGTTCCAACCACACTTCTATAGGATTTAGTTTAAATAAGCTATATCGAGTTTTCAAAAGCAGTATACTCAAAGCAGGAAATTGTTGGGAAAACTGTAAAGAGATTACCTTATTTTTTGTGTGTCGGAATCGGACTAGTGGTGTGTGGACTTCCTGTATCAGGGCTATGTCGATGCTGTTTGTTGACGTTTGCCGAAGTCCTGGCGCGAATGAAATTTTTCCTAGTCTTATTATTGCCCAACGGTGACGCTGTTGTCGATGATGTTCCCATGTCGGCGTGGTCCTTGACCTTGGTTGGTTGCTCCTGTAACACACGGCAGCAAACTAGCAGAATGCTGTTGTAGCCCCGGTAAGGGAGTAAAAGCAGCCCTTCCTATGGATTTTTAAATAAGTAACGTTTCAAAGCAGTGATATCGACGCAGGAGACTTGAATACTGTTCCGAGATACCTTCTTTTTTCTAGGTACCCACTCAGCAGTGGCAAGACGAACTAGCTGGTTAGAGCCTCGCGTGCTACATTGTTCTACACGGCGAGCGCTGTTGTCCGATGTTCGAGTCCTGAGCGGCGAGGTGAAAATTTTTCATCGTCTTATATTGCAAATTTATCCGCGAACAAGCATCTCTTCTGCCCCATGCTCGCGGCTAGCATTGACTTTGGTTGGTTGGCTTCCTTTAAAACCCAGGGGCAACCATCAAAATTGGCCGTGTAGGCCCCCTCGAAGCAAGAAAGTTCTATAATCTAATACTCTGATATTCTGTACCTTCTATTTCAGACCATAGTTTCACTACAACTACTATACATTAGCCCAGGTAATAGCATACGTCATGTAAGACCCCTAGCACATTCAAGAGGTCTCTTATTTCCTATGTCCACTAATGGATCTTAATTGCCACCAGGCATCTTCCTCCATTCACAACTTTACTATCATACTACATTCTGCTCATCCGTTCCCTTTTCATATCCACCATATATTGCCTAAATTTTGAACTCAGATCATTTGTTCCAGCGCTGCACCATCTAACATAGAAAAACTGCTTACACGACGAGCATAACTATCCTACGTGCTCAAACCATTAACCTTACCTCTTATTCTAGCTCGTTTTTACTTGTCAAACCCCTCCCCTTTTTAGCACGACCACGGCCAAAATCCTCTCTTCTAACTTACATCCCCTCAAAGCTATTTTCAGATTCGCCCACCGACTAAAGCTAAATCATCCGACTAAGATAGGTAGAGCACCCGTCCACTCCTCTTTCATTCTCCATTACGTCTAAACCACCTGATCTCCCTTGTACACTCACCCCACCTCTCCGATTCTTTCATAACCCAATCGAAAATATATTTACTAATCTAATATTTATATTTATATTATATTACGTTAATATATATATAATATAAATGATAATATACTTAAATATATATATATTATATAGTATATATTTATATCATAGTAGATACATAGTAATAATATTTTTTTCAAAGTTGAATCATTCAAGCCTTCGATTTTAATTCTTTTACCAACCCCAAAAAGAAAAAATATATTATTTTTCTCCTGGCCCCGGCTCCAACTGCGCGGACAAATTAGTAGTTTCTGCTACTGTTTGGATAATTTGTGCATACTTTTCTATGGCAAAATTTTTCTACGTACAAAGAATATTTTTTGAAAAAAATTTAAGTTAATGCCCAGGGAATCGGGTTCGGCCGTTGCAGCCCTGTTTTCCGCCGTGTTCATGGCGTCCGGCTGCGCAGCGTGGCTCCCAGATCCGAGCTGGATCACTGAAGTTATCTGCACTTATTGAATTGTATTATTTTGACGCGTTATCTGCAAAAACTTTTTCAACAAAAAAAAATATTATAGAACCCAGAATTTATACCCAGAAATCCCGGCTTCGTTTTCGTCCGATCGGATATCCAAGCTTAAGGTTTTTAGCACTGATTTTAATCATGTTCTCAACAGCGTAGGGTCCTTCCGGCAATAATTTTATCATTCTAAAAAAATATTTCTGTGAATAATTGTAATGAAAAAAAGTAATTTAATATATAACAGAATCCCCGCGGCTCTAACGCCGCTCCCGGTTTCTGACTCCGGATCCGATTGCTGCACTAAGACCGTTATTGAACTATTTGAAAATTAGGCAGCAAGTCTTCTAAATGAGTTTTTTTTCAACTTATAAAATGAAAAACTTATTTGACAAAAAAATATTTATAAGCAAAGATCCGGCTCCGAGCTTGCCGACTCCTGATCCTTCTCCGGATCCGAAACCATCGAAAGGAGAGTTCCTTGCACTAATTTGAAATGTTCCAGGCAGCATCTTCTTTTTCAATAAATTTTTCACGTAAAAAAAAATATTCCTTAAAAAAAAATTTCATTTACCCAGACCGGCTCCGGGCTGCTTTCGTCCGTCGCGTATCCGGCTCCGGATCGACTAAGGTTATATTTAATAATTGAAAATTGTAAACAGAAGAAAGAGCAATACATTTTCCGCCCCTAAAAGATTTTTTGAAAGAATATAAACCAGGATTCCGGTTATCCGCGGCCTGCCGGCTCGACACCCGGGCTCGGCGTTCGGCTTCGCGATTCTGACAAGGGTATTCTGCACTAGTTTGAAAATTGTGCATCATTTATCAACCGGTGTTCAAACGGTGAAATTCAAGCCAGCACTTCCTTCTATCAAATAAAATTTATTCACAAAAAAAATTATTTTCGGGGAAAAAACCGATTTACTTCCGGCCTCCCGACTTCAGACCTTCCGACTCACGGCTCCGAATCCAGGATTGCCGATTTAAGGATTTTCTGCACTATTGAAATTTGTTCAGTACGTCTTTCTTTTTGTATTTTTCATCTAAGGAAAGATTATCTCTGAAAAAAAATTTATACCAAGGATTAGGCTCCGAATCTGGATCCGGAATCCGCAACCGGTACTAAGTTATCTGCACTATTTGAAAAATTTCGTGTTCAGTAACTTTTATCGGGTCATATTTTCCCTTAACAAAATATTTCTGATAAAAAAAAATATTTAATACCCAGGATCCGGCTCCGCTCCGATCCCGCTCCGGCTACCTACTTCCCAGCTCCCCAGACTTCACCTTCCGGCTCCGGAATCCTGACGTAAGGTTTCTGAAGACTATTTGAAAAAAAAATTGTTACATACGTCTTCTCGGCAATTAAAGGTTGTCTGCCACCCTAAGATTAATATTTTTTTTAAAATAAATTCATACCCAGAATCCGGCCTCCGGCTCCGGCTCCCGCTCCAGCTCCGGATCCTACTTAAAGTTCGATCTGAACTGATCATTGGGGAATTGTTTCAGCACGGTTCAGTATCCAAATAAAATTTTTACCTAAAAAAATATAATTTTTGTTTTAAAAAAAACATACTCTGGCTCCGACTCCATCTCCGACTTATGAATTCGCTCCGGCCTGCTCCGACTCAATCCGCATCGATTAAGATTCTATGCACCTATTTTGAAAATTGTCAACACAGTTTCTATGCATATAAATTTTCAATCTAAGAAATTATTGCTTGAAAAAATTTATACCCAGGAATCCGTTCCCGGAATCCGGACTTCCGGATGCCGATTCGGAACCTGTACTAAGGTCTCTGCACGTATTGTGAAAATTAGTTCAAGTGAAGTCTTCTGGCATTAAATATTTTCACCCGGAAAAAGAAAATATGTTTTGAAAAGATTATACACCAGTTCGCGGGCTCCGGTTCGGGTTCCGCGGTCTACTGACTAAGGTTTCTGCAAACGATTTGAAAATTGTTTAGCACGGACTTCTGGCAATAAAATTTTTCAATCTAAAAAAAATAATTCGTCTGAAAAATGAAAATTTATACATTGGCCCCCGGCTCTACTCATGGCGTTCGACTCGACCTCGGCTCCGAACTCCGGTAGTCCGGATCCGACTAAGGGATTTCAGCTATTTGAAATACTGTCCTTCAGAGTTCTTTCTGGCAACAATTTTTCAGATCGTAAAAAAAAAATCTTTCTTAAATAAAAAAATTTCATTCCAGCAGATCCTGCATCCGAATCCGGGCTTCCGCTCCGGATCCGAGATCCGATTAAGTACAAGGATTGTCTTGCACTAATTAAAAACTGGTTCAGCCACTTCTCAGGCAAAAAAATTTTCATCTTATAAAAAAATATTTTTTCGAATAATAATAAATACGTTAACCGGGCTAGCCGGTAAGTTTTTTTCTCCCTTCCGACTCCGGCTCCGACTCCGGATCCGGATCCCGACTAAGGATTATGCACTTATTTGAAAATTGTTCAGTGTCTCTTCTGGCATTAAATTTTTCACACTTAAAAAAATTTTTTTTTGAAAACAAATCATACCCGGTCCGGCTCCGGCTCCGGCTCCGGCTCCACTTCACCTTCAGCTCCGGATAGACTAAGGTTTCTAGTACTATTTGAAAAATTGTATTTCAGTTAACGTTCTTCTGCCATTTAAATGTTCACCAAAAACTATAGTAGTTTTTTAGAAAAAAAATCATACCCATGATCCGGCTCCGGCTTCCGGCTCCGGCTCCGGCTCGGCTCCAGCTCGGGTTCCAGCCTCCAATCGGCCTTCACAGCTCCGGATCCGATAGTTTCTGCCCTACTTTGAAAACTTGCTCAGCAATTTCAAAAATAATCTCGAAAAAAAATCATACTCCGGCTCCGGCTCCGACTTCGACTTCCCCTATTTTACCGAGGATCCGGATCTGATCCGGCATCCGACTAAGATTCTGTACTATTTGAAATTGTTCAGCACACTCCACTGCCAATATTTTTCATCTAAAAAAAATTTTTCAATGAAAAATTTTTTCCTACTCCGGCTCCGCTCAGCTCCGCTCCGACACCCGGCTTCGGCTCCGGCTCTATTTATTTGACTGAGTAAAATTTGAAAACAGAGGTTTGAAAAATCATGAAAAAAAATTTAGAGATTTTCATATAATTATAAAAAAACTATTTTGTTGATTCCTAACCGTGGCAATTGCAATTTTGACTGGGAAAATTAAATATTTTTAGTTCGACACCTCTCTAAATAAGTTTCTGTATCTAAAACTATTCTTAGAATTTCAAAAATTAACTTTACTACAGCATGATGTTCAGGAGGAATTTTTTCTACTAATTAGATAATTAAAAAAAAAATGTGAAAATTTTGATTTTGCTTTCAAAAAGTAGGGGGTCTAGTTATGAAGTCTCCCCTTAAGTTTTGTACGTAAATGTTATATGCCAAATTATATTCCCTTCGGCATTGCGACTCGTGAATCAACAACAGATAAAAATTTCATTGGCCTGAGGGCTTTGAACTAAAGAATCATATTGATCCATTCCTATATTATAGTTCTGCAGTGAGCTACTTTCATTAGTCGTTATTGCTCAAATATTGCTACTATATTGCTCGGTTATCAGAAATTTTCTAAAGTAGACAGTATTTTCAATTATCGCAATTATTAAATAATATTATTTAAAGTATTTTCCAATAATAATTAATTTGCAGTAAATGTACTAAGTAAAAAATATTTCAATCATCGGAGTTTTCGTCCTCTACTGTTTCTCAGATCAGGTTAATCGAAAAACAAGAGCAAAATAGCTGATTTTTTAAAGAATATTAAAATCAGTTAAATGGGAATGAAAAAATTACCCACCTGAAAGTAGTTTTTAAATCTTGGAACAAGATATTTGATAATATCTTCACGAGAAGCGTATACGTTAACTTGAGAGGTGATGGTAAATTGCTCAATTCCTATGAAGAAACTTTCGAGTCAATCAAGTTCCCATGGTCGATAAAGAGATATGAATAAGACATATGAATGAAAAAAAAATCTACTAATCTGTATATATTATATATATATATATATATCAGATATTAATAACGTATATATAATATATATATATATATATATATATATTATATATATGATATATATTATTATATATATATATATATAGTATATATATATTTTATATATATAATATATATATTATATATATATAACCAATCAAATCTTCCATTAGAAATTGTACGAAATGGTCCGTTTGAAAAATTATATTTTTATTCCATATTTTCTTCACAGTTTCAGGTGGTTTTATTTTCTGCTAAATTCAGCTAAGTTCAATATTAAGTAACATGTGCCTGAATTATTTCTGATAACCTTTTTCCTTGCCATTTTTTTTATTTCCTAATTAAAAACTTGCATACTTTAAAATATTTAACATACAAGGTCATATGCAGCTAACTTGATTGTTGCACCAATTCTATTCTACTACATATACAGGTTTATATTATAAAATGCTTCAAATAAATTAATTTTTCTTACTAAATAAAAATGCGAAATTTCAGATATGACTCAGGCAAGAATATTTTACAAATTGTCTGTCATAGAATGACTAAAACAAATTTACTTCAATATTATTCCGATGATCAAATATAACAGGACATTTAATAAAAAATATGTTTTAGAATAAGTCTTGCTGAACAAATGTTGCATACATTGGACTGGAGTTTTCTCGAAAAGAGTGAATTACTTAAAATACAAGATAAAAATGTCTATTTCTAGTTAATTGAGTTTGTTCTCTTCTATCATGTTCATACTGTACATACTAAACAATTCTTGAATCATTATCTGAGGCTAAACAGATAAATAAAAGGCATTTGATCTCATTTGAAGTATCTTCCTATAAGTATATTAATTCTGAATTTTGTATATTTTAAAGAAATAGGTATACGTAATAGAAGAATTCTTTATCGCCGCATTTACTACACCATGCAGAGATCTTCCCACATTTCCTGGAATCGAAAGGAAATTTGTCTGACACTCAAATTCACTAATGTGTACAAGAAAATTACGTCAAATAATTAGTTGATAAACCTCTTTGTCATGATAAAGATGGAAATTTTAAAAATAGCAACCTTGGTGTTGGTTTTGACTCAAACGTACTAGCTGTATTCTGCGTATAGTCGTATCATAAATACAATACTACGAGATGAGTTTCATTTGAGATAAAAATTCATTAAAGTTTAAGCGAGACTCATGAATCCATCCTTAATTTTAATATTTATAATTCTGGTATTATGATTTTTTCAAAAAACTTCTTACAAATTGTTATTGGCTCTATATTGCATTTTTAGACGTTATTGGTTCTATATTGCATTTTAAGATGCCACTAACCAGAACAAACATCTTGATTTGCAATTATATGTAAGAGGTTACGATACGTATTAGAAGCAAAGTTATCTTCATGAATTTTTCTAACCTGCTTATTTATATAAGTCAATGAACTTAAAAAATAAATCATATATATATATATATATATATATATATATATATATATAGTATATATATATGTTATTATATATATATATATATAATATATAATATATACTATATATATATGTATATATATAATATTTATGAATATATTTGTGTATATATACTCTATATATATATATATATTATATATATTAATATATGTATATATATATATAATATAATTATATAATAATATATATGTATATATATATATATATATATATATATTATAATATAATATATTATATTAATATATATATAAATATATATATCTATATATATATTATATATATCATATATATATTAGTATATATATATAATATATATATATATATTATTATTTATATATAATATATATATATTAATAATTACATATACATATTATATATTATATTACTAGTATATATTTTATATATATATATATATATTATATATAGTATTATATATATATAGTATTTCAAAAAATCAAAACAAGTTTAAACTAATCTTGATTTTACATTATTTAACTTTTTTAACATAACAATTCTTATTTTAAATATTTCATTAGTCTTTCAATTCACAGAGTCTGAAAGAGGATCCAGTAATTTCTAGTAAGATCGAAAGCTAACGCTCTAAACATCCAGAAGACCATGTATTATGTGAATTTATAGAACTCTGAGGTATATTTGCAGCTTCAATCTAAAAGGAGTTTAGAATAAAAAATTAACAGCGATTTGATGCTTTGATTTGTTACAGCTTTGAAAATTGTCAGGTTTTTTTTATTTAACAAAAAGAACTTTTTTCTTTGAAAATTTCTCAATTACTTTAAAAACTTCAACTAAAGTTCCTAAAAGATTGTTTAAAAAATTTAGTTTTACCGAAAACATTATTACCTCGTAACTTAACTGTCGATCTCTCTTCACCCTTCCCTGATGTCTTCCGTGAAATTCTCATAGCCAAAATCTCTGCTGTAGATTATGGTACAAGTTGATTTTATGTTATTACCATAGTTTTAAAAAAATATAGCAACAGATCTTGGTATTCAATTATTTCCAAACTTTCATATGGATTTTACCAACTTACTAAACCGGCACCTTATCATAAAAATAACTTGCTTTTTATCTAAAAAATTAATGTTGGAACAGAAATTTAATCATATTTTACAACAGTGTATGGACAAAAAACTCTTCTGTAGATAAATCATTAATTATCTGAATTATATCACTTACCAAAATGAGAAATTCACTGGCTATGGACTCTCTTTTTCTACAGAAATGACCCTCGTACTTTCAATTTTGCACGGACTTTGAGCTATGGATCCCGGGACCTATTCTACTTACAATCAATGATTTTTCAAGAGTTTATTACATTATGGATTATCACTTCAACACATGTAATACTACCCAAAAAATTCCAAGATGCGATTGTCTCGCCTGAAAAATTAATCAACATATTATAGTCACCGTTCAGAAAAGTCCAAAGAACTTAGCTAATTGATGAAACATAATTGACTACATCTCAAAATGCAATTTCTTGCTTAACGATAACACTACATCCACACTCTACTTAACAAAAATCCACTTCAAAACTCCCACAACATGTTCAACAAAAAACTTAAACACATCCACTAAAGATTTTCCCAACCTTCTGTTTGACTTAAAAATTAGATTCCCTCACTTTCGAATTTGTCGCATTCAACACCATAACGAAATTAACCCTCTAAGATTATCATTTCTAACACAACTCCGGTAGCGTTACAAACTTATCTTCTTGGTATCCAACGCTTAACCCTTTACTTGACCATATTCTCCCTCCATCTAAAAAACACTGAAGATTTATTCAAAAAACAACACATAACACTCACATAATAACATCCTCAGCTTGATGTAACCTCTCTATTACACTCTGTACTGTTCCATTCCGATTCCTTATGAGAAGTATTTTTTACGAAACACCTACACTTTGCATTACCTTTCCTTTACTTAAACCATAGCATTACTCTCTCTTGAACACAACTTCTTCCATTTTAATACAAACCTTAAGCAAACAAAATCAGACATAAGTAAACATCCCCTTTCTCCTATCCTCAGCAACCTTTTCATGGAACTGATAGAACATTTTTTCATACTTAATCACCCTCTTCTCTCTAACACAACAGGCTTCGTTTGTTGATGATATTTTCGTCTCACCACACCTTTAACAATACCCACTTCTCATACTTCAATTTCCATCAACTCAATCCATTGCTAACATAAATTACATGGAACTCTCCAACAAAAACCTTACCTTTCGCTGACACCCTCCTTACCTGGATAACAGTCCAATTTGCTTTACAGTGTTATCGCAAAACCAATTTTAACCCAGTCAAAAAAGTCTATAATGTTTGATTAGGATTCCAGCCACCACTCAGTGTTACTTTTCATCTTGCTCTTTTTCATTTGATGGCCTGCTATTCGTCAAACTGGGTTTAGCCTCAATTTTTTAACACTTTCACAAACGCTCATACCCCAGCAAACAATATTCTCACACTCAACAAGCAAAAAGAACTTTATAACCCCCCTACCACTCCTCCATTAAACACTTTTTCTTATTTACCCAATCCTATAACACCGAATTTAAATCATTAAATCCTTACCTACATCTCTAGACTAACCACCTCCAGCACATTTTCATAAAACGTTATTTTTAAACCTTCAACTCACAACTTTCAATAACATTTCCCAATGATGTATATAAATTCCTTGTTTTAACTGTACCCCTCTTATATTGTAAATAATTGATTTTACTAGACGCCAAATTCCAACACAAAATGACCTCATTTTCAAATCACGAAGAAAGAGTAGTTACACTGGAGCTAAATTTATGCGAGATCACAAATTAACATTAAATGGAACATGTTACAACAATATTAGTAGTATTTGTCGCTGGTAAAGGTGAAGTTTGAAGAGAATTGTATTAAAAACTTTCCCAATTTTAACAAACAACAAGGTGACACACTTGACCCCACCTTAAACAAAAATTTTGAACCACACCTTTTTTCAAAAAAATCAAAACTAAGTTAAACTTCAAATCTGATATTAATTTATTTTATAACTTTTTAACATAACAATCTTTATTAAAATATTTCATTGTAGTCTTCAATTCACAACGTCTGAAAGAGGATCCAGTAATTCAGTTAAGGATCAAAGCTAACGTTCTAAACATGCCGAAAGACCATTTTATTATTGTGAAAATTATTATTATTTAGTTATCATTGCAGTTATTATTAACTAAGGCCTCCTAACTTGATACTTACTAAACTTAGCGTTTGATTGCTTTTATTCTAATATATTAATAGTACTAGATAATATATATAATAATATATATATTATATATCTTATATATTTAAATATATTTTATAAATTTAAATTATTTCTACCAATATCACTAGTAGCCCTTGATTTAGTATAGTTTATTAAGTTTTTACAAACCTCCACACTCAACTTCAAAATTAACATCTCACAATGCATATACAAAATCCCCTCCATCAATGTCCATCACATTACAATAGGTGAAAACAAGATGAAGTTGATCAGCAGGACGTTCTATCAACAATAACACGATCTTAAATACGACTTTCAAAATTCTGCTCTCACACCTCACATAGATCTAGTCTCATTCACAACATTAACATAAAAGATACGTGCACAATCTTAGAGGTACTAGACCCCCAAACGTTAACTCCTAGAATCACTATGCACACAGAACCTTCCTAATTGTTTAACTTGCAAAAAGGGAATATACGTTCAATCAAACCTTAAACAACATTCTTACTACACACCATTTTCCCAAAAATATAAAAGCAAAATTTACCTTAAAATTTAAACTACTTTCATATTTCAACTGTTTTAGATTTTAATACTAATTTTAATTAATTTTTATTTAGATCTTCAAATTAAAAGTCGTGCTTGAGGAGGGTCCAGAAAATTAAAGACCGAAAGCTTACGAAAATTTAAATCTTATGAAGACTGTTGTAAAAACTTTTAAAATAATTATAAATAAGGCCTTCTATTATAATACGAACCAAACTCAGCGAATTTGTAGAGGTTTCTAATATATAATATAATATATAATTTATATATATGATTATATATTATTATAATATATATATAAAATAAACATAATTTATATATATAGATATATATATATAAGTATATCAAACTTACCTTTACAACTTGAGCACAGGAGGCCGGGCCTCTTCCTCTAAAAGAAAATAAAAGCAACTAATGTAAATAAAATAATTCAATTTACTATGTATTACTATTAAAATAAGATTTAAAATGTTAATAAAATAACGTAATTTTACAATTAAGAATCTTTTATTCTCTTGACGAAACATTATTTTTCATTAAGGATATTGACTGGAAGGAATTTTTATTTGTTTTCTGCCTCAAGAAGCTTAATTATATGCTTCAAAACACTGGTTTGTCATGCAACGTAAAAAGAAACCTTATTCTTATTTGTCTATTTTGAGGATTTTTCCACAACCTCCTCTCGAAATTTGGCAAGAAATTCAATTTTTTTAAAAAATTAAATAAAAAAATTTATTTATATATAATATTATATTATCGTTATATATATATAATATATATATATATTATAATATATTATATATATAAATATATATTATATATATATATATTATATATATATATATATATATATATTGAGAGAGAGAGGAGAGAGAGAGGAGAGAGGAGAGAGAGACGGAAAGAGAGAGAGGGACAGAAAAATAGAGATGGAGAAGAGAGAGAGAGATGGAGAGAGATAGATAGATAGAGAGAAAGAAAGAGAGAATTATGCTAAATTTAAATAATTTTTGTAATAAATTTAGTTTTGTTGTTGAATCATTTAATAATAACCTTTTCTGTGTAAACTTAGCAATTTTCAAAATGGAGAAGGAGGACAAAATAAACCTTTAATTTTTCGAATATATAATAGACACGATATACATATTTACCCTATTTCCTTGAGTTCATACATTAAATTAAATAAATCAATTAAATCTTTAAAAAAAGTTACAACCTTTATACAACAGGAAATCTTAAACATTTTCGCTACGAAAAATGCAAGACACGGGCCTTGGAGGAGCAAAGTTCTTTCTAATAAGGACTTCTACGGAGGGCAATAGTGCTAAATTACTATTATCAAACTCAGCTAAAAAGAAAAGCACATTATTATTCAGCGCATCTAGTTCATTAATTAATTTATTTATTTATTTCTATATAATTAACTAAAAAATTATATTATAGAATATTTGAGTTATCCATTCCTACAGTTCTGTTTTAGAATATAATTGCGTTTTATGGGTTTCTTAGTTTTCCTTTCAAATTCAAAATATAGAATTTAAATATATGAAATTATTTTTATCGAAATGTGCATAAGAACAAGTAAATGTTTGTATTTTAATTTTTTTCTTAAATTAAACGAAGTGTTTTATTAGATTCTTAGCACAGGGAAAAAAAACAACTTGGTAAAAAAATTAAGATTCACGAATTATGTATATGTATACCGTTCGTGAAATTTCGCTCTCTGCATTTTGGATGAGCGTACGACGCCGTTACAAATTTATACTTCGAATTAAGAACATAGGCGTTATTCAATGTTGATGATGCTTGCACTTTTTGCTTAATTTTACATAATCTTTCATTTAGACAATGTAATGTATTTCTTTCAGATTGACTATTTTCACAAAAATAAGAGATTTTATCATGAACTGCAATTTGAAAGAATATCGTTCGATTTCTATAGATAATACTCGTCTAGCACGCAGTTAGCACGCATGGATAGCTCGCCTATTAGATACTATTATATTATTATATATATAATATAGTAATAATATATATAATATATATATATATAATAGTATATATATATATACTATATTATATATAATATATATAGTATATATATATATATATATGAGTTGCCTCCCAATGTTATTTCTGTTCACGAGCCGCACTGACATATAGCTATATTAAAATAATATCATATATATATATCCATATATATATATATATATATATATATATATATATATATATATATATTCTTGTTAGATGTTCAAATTTTGACAATCATGCACTTTCAGTATATGAATCAATAAATTTCCCTTTGTTGTTAAAAATATTATAAACTTCTGTTTCTAAGAAGTCTACTTTCCTACAATGGAGAACTTCAACGACGTCTAATTCTTACCAATTAGCAGTATTAACGGATCTGTACACGATCTATTGGAGCCAATTTCAGAATACTAATCTTTCTTGACAGTCTAAAAGTTTTATTAAAATGAAATAAAATTACTCTATCTCATTACCAATTCTTATTTACAGAATATTTTAAGGGTTACATGGGTTTCTCTACATTACATTTTATATATTTAACTTTTACATATCATACTAAATAATAATCAAAATATAATACAAGACATTTGAAAAGCTGTGCATTTTCATTTTATCCCATGCATGTTTAATGGAGGGGATCGTTTAGAAGAAATCTTTTGAGTGCTTTACAATTGGATTTGTTAATTATAAAATTTAATCCACGGGCCTCTGATCAATCACCTCCTGAATTGTCTAAGCAGAAGAAACCTGAAGATTTGGATCGGAAATCCAAAGTGTACAATCAACCGCATATTACAATAAAATATATTAGTGGAAGTAACTCCATAAAAAGTCATATAGACCATTTTATAAAAAAAAAAAGGATGACAGAGGATTGGTACCTTGAGGGATTCCACAATTCTTGTCAGCAGATTCTCTGATGTAGTTTACTCCAATTGTGCTTCTTGTATTTTTCCTATTTTAGGTGACTGAAGGATTAGGAGGAAAACTAATTTTAATCATTCTATAGCATAAGCTACTGAATGCTAAATTATTATTTCACTAAATCGATATTTTACACACTCTCTACCTAAATTCACATTTTCAGGCGTGATCCCAAAAACAAATATTTAATTTATTACTTATTATTATTAATTATATTATTACTTATATTATTATTATTATTACTTATTATTATTATTATTATTATTATTATTATATTATTATTATTATATATTAAAAAAAAAAATTATAATTATTATAATTATTTTTATATATAACACTATCAATTATTATTAATTATTAATTATTAATTATTATTAGTAAATATAAATATAAATATAAATATAAATATAAATATAAATATAAATATAAATATAAATATAAATTAAATATAATATAAATATATAGAAGTAAATATAAATAAATAAAACTATAAGATAAACTATTAATATATTTCTGTTATTCATTATTTTCATTATTGTATTTATCCATTTGTAATTAATATTAATTATTATTATTATATTATTATTATTATGATTATTATTATTCGATTAATTATTAATTAAAGTTGGGTTGACAAAGCCCAACTCTACATCCTCGTCATTCACCCTGGATAACGTTAACGGAACAATGGCTAGGGCAGGACAGGAATAGCAAGCCTCTGCTGACAGAACGCGTGCTCTGCAATTTCTCAGGAACCAGGACTCGGATAAAGCACAGCTTTGGAAACCAGCTCTTTGAAACGGATTTTGGATAACGAAATAAAGGACAATTCTTCGAAACATATTAGATGTGCTACACTAGAATGTTGCTAGTGCAGTGGGCAAAGAAGGAGAGGATCTTGGATATAAATGGTGGAGGAGGAGGGATAGATGTGGTGGGAACTGGTGGATGATGAATGTGAGGGGAAAAAATAGGGGCAAGATTTTGAAGGGAGGATTTGTGATGATTGTCTAAAGGTGTGGAGGAAGGAGACAAAGAAGCACGGAGTTTCGTAATAATCACGTGGGACAGAGTTGCCGAGCATTTTTACAAGGTTTGGAGTGTATACATGAGAGCCTATTAACAATGCACTTCGTGTCAAGATGAAAAGAGTGGAAAAACAGACTTGCTTCAGATGTTGTGCACCGCAGCAAAGGCCACACGATGAGGAAAAAAAAGAGTTTATGGAAATGAGGGTGGAGGTGGGAAGAGAAGAAAATGAATATTTGTTGTTGACGGGCGACTTTAATGCAAAAAAAAGGGAGGAGAAAGGAGTGGGAAGTAAAGAGGATTGGGTCGTAATGGAGAGAATGTGGTAGGAACGTGTGACAGGGAGAAGCCTTGATAGATTGCTGCATGAGAAAGGATATGGAAAATCATGAACAGTTTTTTCAAGCAAAGAGACTCATACAGGTTTACAAGGTACAGATGGAACAGCACAACATACAAATTTGATTAGAAATTGAACATAGATATTATCATTAATCAGAAGTAGAATAGTACAAAATGATAGAAGGTTTTGCCGGAAGGGCGTTAATAGACCCGATCACTGATTGTTGGGTGGCGGATTTAAAGAATGAAGGCGGAGAACTGCAGGCGAGGAAAAGAGGAGTGTGCATTAAAATGGAGATACTGAAAAAAAAAGAGGGCAAAGAAAAAGGCAAGTAATATGAAGAAAGATTGATCTCAATAAACATGGAGCAGATAATGAAAGCGGAGATTACTGGATGCCATTCGGAATGGTAGTGATGAAAGCAGCAGAGGAAACCTTCGGAAGATGAAAAGGAGAAACGATAAAAAAAAGACATACGCCGATGGTGGATGAAAAGAGGTTTGAGGAGCGTGATTGAGAAAATCCGTCAGAAAATAAGATAAGTGTTTAAGAGACAAATAAGGCTCAGTCAAGAGCTCTGTATGTGGTGGCATTCAGGAAATCACTGAGCTGAGAGTGTCAAAGGAAAAAGCAAGTGAGGGAGGCATCAAAATTTGTAGCGAAGAGGACGTCGAGGAGGAAGGAAAAATTCTTTTCGATTGCCAAAGACTTATCGGGGATCAAAGAAAAAAGCAGCCAACATAAAGGATGAACAGGGAGAGGTGTTAATAAGCCCAGAATATATTAAATACGAGATGGACAGACAAATAATTTGAAGAACCTTCTGAATAGTTAGGATCAGGCAGATAGAGGAGGAGGAGGAGGAGGAGGAGGAGGAGGGGGAGGAGGGAGGATATAGTGAGAGGAGACCAGGGGAGGAAGCAGAGGTAATTACCAAGGAAGAGCTGGAGGAGGCTTTAAGAAAAATATTAGCTATGGCAAGGTCCCGGGAGAAGATGGATTGCCTATAGAAATGTAATAAAGAGGAAAGAGGGATGAAGGAGCAGTGTTGAAGAGTTATCAACAATTGTGTGGAGAGAGAGAGAAAGAGAGTTAGAGCCATAGGGATGGGGAAAAACCATATCATACCAATATATAGAGGAATGGAGACGTGGGTGAATGCAAAAATTACAGAGGTATATTGTTATTGGACCATTGGCAAAAGTATATGAAAGGATACTTGAAAGAAGAGTGAGAGCAATTATTAGAACAAGATTTGGGGAAAAAGGAAAAAAAAAATATGCAAAAAAGTTTTTTAATTGGGGGTTTACAGGGCGGAATAGAGCACCACAGATCTTATACTCGCCCTGATGATGATAATGAGAAAAGACAATAAAATATAACAAAAGACATACATCGCATTTAAAGATCTGAGAATGGCATTCCATTCGGTGCCAGGAAAAATTGTTCGACGTTTTGGATAGAGATTACGGATGGATGGTTAAACTACTAATAAAAAGGCCTTTGGAGAGTATGTTAAAAAGGAAAAATATAATATAAGAACTGGATATGAAAACAAGAAATGGTGTAGGGTGGGAACTGGAGTTAAGCAAAGAAGTGTATTGTCACCAATTGCTGTTTGTGGATATTTGATGTAGTAATCAGTGGCAGTAATGGAGGGGGTGGAGGACTGGTGGAGATGTGAAATAGCTTAATTCGGATGATCACCTGGCCTGCTGGGACATGAATACAGAAAGAAACTGAGGAGTGTGATGTTGACTTTTGCTAATAAACTGAGAGAAGCGTGCTGTGCAGAATTGGATAAAACAGAACACTATGACTAGTTAAGTAGAGGAGGAGGGAGAGGAGTTGTTCGTTGGGGGGCGGATGTGTGAATGAAAAGTAGATAAATACAAGATGGGGAATGTTTGGTAGAGATAGAAGAAGTGCTTTGGAGAATGCTACAGAATTGCTAACTATGAAGAACAGGTTAGAATCCAGTGCAATCAGGTATAATGAGTTAGAAGGGAAGGTGAAGAGGAATAATTTTCGAGGCTTTTTGACAACGGTTCTTCTTTATGCGGTGGAAACATGTAGTATGACGAGTAGAAAGAAGAGCAGAGTGCAAAGTGCTGAAATGAATATATTAAGAGCGATGGCCTGAAAGAACATGAGGGATAGAGTGAGAAACGACAGAATTAAAAACGGTATAGGAGGGATATCAAATATTAACAAAGTAGATTCAGCGAGACTGAGGTGATTTGAAATCTCCGGAGAGGAGGAGCGTGGCAGGATGGCCCTCATAACTTTTAAAAAAGATTGAAACCCTGGCCCTTTGTCTCGTGACTCAGTCACTCTACCATTAAAGCATATGCTATGGTTAAAGGATAAATGC
>JABUQX010025462.1:25000-49395 GCA_015478945.1 Trachelipus rathkii
ACACTATCCACTTTTTCTTTGTCTCCCAGCTGGTGTCGATCCAGCACACTCACCACATATATCCGCTTAACCAACCAATTATCATCCATCCTTTTCACATGACCAAATCTACTCTCAATTAATTTCATTATTTCTCATTTACTCTTTGTCTCACACCACACTCCTAATGCGTTCGTTCCTCATTTATCAATTCTTCACACCCAACACGCCCCAAAAATTGCCATCTGAACCATGTACACTTAACTATACCTCTTATTTCCAGACCATAGTGTCACCTGAATGCTATACTTAGCCACAGGTAAACAACATCCTTCATTGTAAGACCCTAGCGCACTAAAAGACTTAGTCCTTTATATCCGCAAATGATTTAATTGCACCAACCACCTTCGCCTACCAGTCACAACTTTTTTACTAAAATCTGCATAATCCCGTTCTTTTCATCAACAATATATCCTAAAAATTTTTTAAACTCCGACTACTTTTTGATTCAGTTGCTCTCACCCATACATTACACTATTTCAAACCGTGAACTGTCCCCAACTCACAACCATAACCAATAAATTTTTATCAGTTACTTTTTTATTAGAAAAAGTTCACACCCTACCAAACTCCCTCTACCAATCCCTCTCAAACTCTCCTTCAGATTCTCCTAAACAAAAACTAACATCCAGAAATGTAGGGCATTTGCATCTTTAATGGCACTATCTAATATACATTTTATATATACATAATATATATATAATACCTATATAATATATTATTATAATACATATATATTATATTACTATATAATATATTATAATATACTATCATTTTGTATATATATTATATATAAATAATATAATATAAAATAATTAATAATATAATAATATATATATATATTATATATATTATAATATTAACTATTATATAAATATAAATATAATATATTATATAATATATATATATACTATATATATTATATAATATAAAACTTGTCACTTCCTCGTGTGCCTTTTTGGCAAAGCTTTTTTCTTTTTTTTTTTTTTTTTTGCTGGAATAGGCAATAAATTATTCTCCAAAGATTATTTATGTATTAAAAAAAAAAAACTTATCCTTGTTTTTTTATTTCATTATGTCTTTATTGTATGAGAATTAAATATTTCTATTTAACTTTACTTAGCGATATAAAAACTATTGTTTTACAAATAAAACTACGAAACAAACGGTGTATTTCAATAAAATGTAAATCTTTCATGTCAACCAATTTAAATGATTGTTTCGAAAGAATTTCAAAAATAGTAAATTTTTTGGTAAATATTTGACAGTCTCAATATGTATATAATATAATTATATATATACTATAATATATAATATATATATAATTATATATATATACTATTATATAATATATATTTATAGTAATATAATTATATATATAACATATATAATATATATATATACTATCATAGGTATATAATATATATACCTATTAATATAATATACGTATGCTATAATATATATATAATATATATAGATAATATTATGTAATATAGTAAATATATATTATATATATATCAATCATAGTATTATATATATATACTTAATATATTATAGGCCACTATATATATATGATTATATAGTATATAACTAAATATAATATATAATATATATAATAATATAATTATAATATATAATATATATTTATATATATAATATTATGGCAAATTTGTAGACTGGACTGACAGTGAGGATATAGGTCAAACCACCTCACATAGGATACACGGTAAAAAACCAGAAACCTCCTAAGTTTCCTAATTTTATAAAATGAAAAAATATTAAAGTACGGTAGTGGTTAAGTAAGGTTAGTAGGTACGTTAGGTACCTCACAACGTACAGTTCTACAAATGCATAATATATAATAATAGATAATTATATATAAAAAGATTAGCAAAAACCTAGCATATTACTCAACAAAAAACAAACTTTCATAACTCAGTTCAATACACGTCATCGTCAGTATTACATACAAGCATATCTTTACCATAAACTCTATCATTTACGTCATAGACAAATCATGAGTATTATAAATATTTATACTGCATATAATAACTAATTAAACAACGCAACTTACCTAACTTGGGAATAAACAGTTTTCATTAACCAATTTAGTATCTAAATTGAGCAACACATACAACCCTCCCGCAGAGAAACCCAAATGGATGGCGCCCTTGAAAGGGTGAGCGAATCCTGTAGAAAGTGATCTAACCCCGTAAAGGAGGTCTAATAGCTGGATTGTCTCTGCGTCTATCACAGGGCGGCGGCACCTTGCGCGTGTTCACTTCCTTCAACCTGGTTCCCGGAGGGGTACGGTCAACAGTGCGGCGCGTTAACATCCTCCGCATGTAAATCGTGATAAGACCCCGAAGGGGTCGTAAGCGGGGTTTCGTTCTAATACAAATCAAATATAGTGTGCTCGAACACCTAAATATCCCCATTAGCTTCGTGTATGTAATTCAGATAATTCACGGCTTACTACTACAGCCTCTTCCGAATTTTGCCGGTGATCCTTCTAATCATATCAAACCCTTTACAAAAGGAATGCCGCAGCCCACTTCTCGGGTGTTGTGTACTCTGGGAGGTCTCGTCGGTGACGTGTTGCGTCTCAAATAACTTTAAATGTTAGATATGCTATGATAAGGAAAGTATAGAGATTTAGGGTACAGTTTTGTACGCCAATGTTACGACTTAGGCCGAGTGATAAGTGTAGAGCAACCTTTCTGTTAACTCTCAAGTTTTATATATTCGTAGCGTATGAGTTCCTCTGGTATAGTGTTTTACTGATCGATACTCCGGTACCACTATATTTTTTCATCTTTCAGTTCATATGAGCATACTCTATGTTAGAACCTTTATATTGAGAGACTATCATATTTAATATGAAAACATATATGTTAGACATATATTCGATGGTACCATGAAAATGAAGCTGGAATCAGCCAGAGGAGAGGCGTCCAAGACTTCCCAGTTACTCTCGGACCTAGAAAAATAATATAAATATATATAAACATATCTATAATTACTATTATATATATATATATAAAATATACATAATCATATATATATAATATATATATAGATAATATATGATATATAATATATACTACTATTACTATTTCTGACAACAGCAAAAACTAAAATGCTTGCCACACAAGAAGCGTGAACACAGGAAGCCAAATATCATAAATATATTGTAATTAAGCGTGCAAAAATCTTTTAAGATATTTCAAATACATTATTTCGATAATTGTTCTACTAATATATATAATAAATATATATATAAATATCATAATAAATATATAATACTATATATATATATAATATTATATATAATATGATATATATATATAATATTATTATATATATAAGTGCCTCAAAGAGATTTCCTCGATTTATTTTTTGGTAAATTTGTAAATTAATATTTATCTTTTAATTTTGAAGAAAATGGGGGAAATAATATTATCCGATGGGATATTTTAAGTAAGAGCTTTCTCCTTCATACCCACTGCACTGGGTATCTAAAATGAGTTTAAATAGATTTTTTTTTTAGTTTATACATGATTTAATTGAATTTTAAATGATTTTCAATGAAAATAAAAAATAAAAAATAAAAGGCTGAAAAATAAAACAGGAAAAAAAAACAAAAAAAAAAACAAATTTAAATTTTTTTTTTTATTTTTTTTTCAGCTAGATTTAAAATCAATCAATTTTTATACTTTGATTTATAACCTTTACCACCAATTTAGCCAAAATCTTCCTATTTTTAAATCTAACAAAAAAAATGCCAAAATACTGCAAATATTAGCATTTTTTCTTTTCAATAAGGTTTTTAAAAACGAAAGTTTTGTCATGAAATATAATAAGACAGAAACATTTTTTGCTTTATAATTTCCAGAAGGATATAAAAATAAACTCGAAAATAGAGCGTCTGTAAATTCATAATAGTTAATTGTGTATAAATTACATTTGATCTGTGGAGATATGCTCTTGTAAATAAAGCCCTCTAAATATGTATGCGATTTCATGTTCGCTATGTTATTGCCGGTCTCTCTAACATAGTTGTTACAGCTCATGAGGTATAACTTAATAGGATTGAAATGTTTTGTGAAGTGTAATATTACATTATTATAATCTGTTGTCATGCTGAATAACAAAATAATGGTTATATAAGTTGTGTTTTGTAATTGCAATTGCCGAATAAATAATGTTGCTTTTTATTACTCAGTATAAAACTTATGTTCACGAATACCAAATTCTTTAGTTAGCACCCATATATATCGTTGGTTAATAACAATGTTAAAGAATCTATTTTTTTCCACCATTTCACGGTGGTACTCAGGATGTTATCCGAAATGATACTCGATATGTGAGTTCCCTTGATATCACTACGATCGATCACGGATAGGTAGTTTAGGAGTGGCAGGATTGGGGCCTGGCGTGAGCTTACGCATTTTACTGATATTATGCTATCATACTCGGCTCAACTGACACTCTCACACGTTGAATGTCTTACTGATGACTATTTATTATAAAAGAAACATTAATGGTTGCTTATTCTGTTATCATCTAAATTATTGGAATAAGAAACGATATGATTAATATATTAGGTGTTATATTAGGATACATTGAAAATATAATGTGTATGTGCGATATATATTGCCTCTTAGGGATTCTCTGATATTAGATAAGGTTATGATATATAAAATTTTATGAATATATATATGATTAACTGAGATCGTCAATAGAGATAAAAAAACTTCTCTCTCACTGTAACATATATTCGTAAGGGTCTGTATGATGAATAATTTTAGACTAGTTTAGTTCGTAGATATATATCCTTCTCCACCTCTCTCCATCTCTCTATCATTATTGCTAAAATATCACAGATATAAATTATATAGATTTACTATGCTTGAAAAAGTATGAAGATTCCGCGCTTACGTTTGCGTGCAAAATTGGTCCGCGTTACTTGATATATACTGGAGGTGAGGCCTAAATGTGGAACTCGTTATGAAAACAATGATTTAATATCAATGCAGGAGTTAGTAGTGTAGGTTGTCTTTGTACATTATTTTCTTATTTGAATTATCGCTATGTTTGCCTTTATTGATGTGAAAACTTTATTTACGCTTCCGTATATTATTACGCTTACATTATCTTGCTAACATAAACTCTTATCATTTTTCTAACAAACTCAGTTGTTTAATTCACACTGTCAATAGTATATTTAATCTAACATACCTAACTTACGAATAAAAGTTTTCATTAATCCCAAGAGTATCTATAGCAACACATGATTTCCCCCGAGAAAAAACCCTATGGGATGCGCCCCTTGAAAGGGTGGGTTATATCCTGTATGATGAGGGGATTCACACGCAAGGGGTGTAAGCGGTTTGGTGCCTCAGCCCGAAGCGTCCTTAGCCTTAACCTTCTTTCCTTTCGGAGGGTAATGCTTTCCTGATTGTAGTTATGTAATTGATATTACTGTTTATTGACGATGGATGTATTAGTGAAACGTGAGTCTATGGCGTTAAAGCTTTATTATGTCAGAATGGTATATATTGGTTTGCCCACAAGAATTTGTCTAATGTCTTACGTTTTTTTATATTCAATATATGTTTCTCATATTTGATGTTTAAATGACGTCTCTGTAGTATAGTGACACTTTGAATTGAGAGTATGTTGCTCTTATATTCATAGTGTTTGCAATTTATTGCATAGGTAACTGATTTGTATTATGTATTGAAATACAACTTTTGTAAGGGGAATTATTAGTTAGAGCGAATAACGTCTTTTTACATCTCCGCTCTCTCTCGCAGGATAAAGTAAGAGAGAAAACAGAGTACGTTTCTTTCAAGCATCTCAATTACTAATGATGTTTAACATAATTAAACTCAATGAAAAAGCAAAGATTTTACCAGGTCTAGTTAAACGTGAGATATAATGTCATAACGAAGTATGATTTTAGTGTTTGGTTGCATTCCTATCGTGGTACATTATATTCTATGATTTAGAGTTACATAGACACTGTTAGCTTATATGTGACTGTAACTTTGTTGCCTGACGTCCAAAATAAGAGAGTATAAATATACGGATAAGAATGTACCAAAGGATACTCGGTATCCATGAAATCATATAAACAATCTTATTTTGGTTTACTGTTAATGTGTGATCCAAAACTGATACTCGAAAAATAATGATGATTTCAATTTAGTTCAATTATATTCAATAGCAGTATTGGTAGAGGGTTATTTAGGGGAACTGTAGGGGATGGGTGAGTTGATTTTATACCGATAGTTTACTGATTTTATACTGACTTAAATAAGATATCAAGTTAAGCTATTATGCATACTGTGATATTTATTTATAATGAAAACTATTTTTTATGGTTTTTATATCAGAGATAAATTATTATTGTTATAGTTTTATGTATGTTTGTCAGTTAACACTTTATGCTAGTTTGCAATAGTTATTCGTTTGAGAGGTATTATTAAATATTTAGACACATAACACAAAATAGAAGTTATGATAATTTTTTGTTAAATATTTACGAAGTGGATTAAAAATTTGGTAAAGTTGGCATTTATATTCGTTGCTTGCTATGATGATTAGACAGGCGATATCTTAAATATTTTTTGTTAAGTATTAGGATGTAATGTAAAATTATACATTGTATGTTAGAGATATGCTTGAAATAAAAATAGTCGTG
The DNA here is from genome assembly GCA_015478945.1 of Trachelipus rathkii. Taxonomy (NCBI): domain Eukaryota; kingdom Metazoa; phylum Arthropoda; class Malacostraca; order Isopoda; family Trachelipodidae; genus Trachelipus; species Trachelipus rathkii. Next base: position 31,749 of record JABUQX010025462.1, read on the forward strand.
ATAATAGACTTTACGTCAGTACGAGTTAAGCTCTAGGTAACTTTACTGTTTTTATTAAGTTCGGATAATAAGTTTGTTAATGTTAGTCAGTATATTCCTATCAGTTAATTAGTATGGGTTAGTGTGCAGTTCTTGTCACGCTTTCACGATATTCTTCTAGTGCAGGCTTATATCTTCCTTGTTAGCTTTATTAATGTAATGAGAACTTCTTATTACGCATATACCGCGGCTTATCAACGATAGATATTATTCGATGGTTATGAGTTCATCATATATAATGAACTTAGGTACAGTTTGTATTAGGTAATTGACTCGTGTCTTCGGCATAATATACGCATACTTAAATAAATAAGTGCATAGATCAATAATAGTTCAAATCTGAACCAGCATAACGTGGAATAAAATAGAATCAAATCAGATTGGGGCGAGAATTCGTGTGCTCTGTTAATTATGCTTGATGTTGAGGGTTTGATGGTTTGATTTACTGATTTACTGATTTGAAATCGTTTAAAATCAGTAAAACTAGTACAACTTTCTATGATTTTCTTTTATTATTAAGGATCTGGAGTTGCAGTTAGAGTTGTCATAATTTTAAGATGGTGGAACCTCACAAGTATTTTAAAATGATGCAAATTGGAGCTGGGTAGGCTATTTTAAAATGGATCTATAAAATTTTTTTACTAGTATTGCTTCGTCCATGTAACATTTAAACTTAAATATATTATATATTATGCTTGACAAAGTAAGTATTGAATAGGCACGTTTTGTATGCAATTGTAAATTACTTTACTGGTAAGAAAAAATTGGAACTTTGTTAATGGTAAAAGTTAATGGGAACCTAAGGAGCGTAAGTTGTGTTAGTTTTTGTCGTTGTACATATTTTCCTACTTCATATGATGCTATGTAGCTTTATTAATGTGAAAACATTTTATGTTAGCATTATATTCGCTGTCAGTATGATAATTAGAATAATTTATTTTCATATTTTCTTATCCGAAATGATACTCGAAATGCGAAGTAAATCAATAGTGGTACGTTAATATGTTAGAGTATGTTAGAGATATGCTTTGAAAAAGTGGGACGGGAATATGTTACGTTTTGTACGCTGTGCTAGATATTTTACTGTTGTATAGTATGGAACTTTGTTAATGTTAGTAGTTTATTCGTGCCGTAATGTGTGTTAGGTTTGTCATAGCTCCTTTATTCTTAGTTCTTAGGTAATGCTATTTAGCTTTGATTAATGTGAAAACAAATGTTACGTTAGCAATATTCGTTGATTAGTATATAAAGAACTATTTTTGTACTATTGTTGGTTAAAACTGTGTTATTTTTATGTTATGTTTGCTGATAAAACTTGTTAATGTTTGGAATAAAAATTTGTTATCCGATTTGCACAATTATTGTTGGCGGATTATGGAATTTAGGTAAGGGTATTGATAATTTTTTGTTAAATACTTCTATGTTAATGTAAGAAATAACTAATTGTTACGTTAGCATATCTTCGGTGTTCTGTATGTAAGGCAAAGTTATGATAATTTTTGCTAGCATATGTGCTGTGTCAAATGTAAGTCAATTAACGTTCAATTGCTTAGAGATATGCTTGAAAAAGTATGAATAGGTTACTTGCATGCAATGTTAGTACTTTACTGCTGTTAAGTGCGACATTTTGTTAACGTTAACAGTATATTCATGTTTAAGGTATGTTGGGTTTCTCGTTGTGGATATTATTCGGTAGTTCAGATGATGCTAGTAAGCTTTATCTAATGTGAAAACTTTGTTGCCTTAGCAATATATATTCGGTTTGGTCATGTATGCACCAATTATGGTTTAGGCCATCATTAAGTTTTTGTAATGTTACTATTGCTTTAATTTAAAATTACAACGATATTTGTATAGAGATCAGATCTTGACAAAGTATGCTTAGAGTTACTTTTTTGAATTGCGTATTTAATTACTTCACAAGTTGGTAATTGCTGGGATAACTTTGTTACATGTTAACACGTTTATCACGCCTTAGGTATGTTGCAGCCTTTTCGGCATTGTAACATTATATGTCATATTCACGGTTGGAGCTATGCTTGCTTATTGATGTGAAACTTTGTTAACGTTAGCATATATATTCAATGATCAGTATGATTACGAATTAATAGGAGCTGATAAAATTTTAGTAAATATTACCGTGTTATATAAATTAACCGTTTGTTTGTTAGAGGACATGCATGACCAAAGCTGTGTGACGTAAGGTTACGTTTTTGTTTAGCTATGTGTAGTTACTCTTCATTTTGTTGTTAAGTGCAAAACTTGTTAAACTTATGTTTATCCAAACACATGATACATGGACAACTGACTTGACATCAATAGGAACGACTACGAATCGATAGATCACTAGGAGTGTAGGAGACGATGAGGAGAGTAGGATGAATGGGGTTACATTTAGTGATTTACTGCTTTTGGGGTATGTAAAACACAATTTTTTACGTTATAAAAATAAAAAGAATAAAATTTTTAGTTAAAAACAAAAAGGTTAACGAAATAAAATAAAAATTACAAAGTTTCTTTAAAAAAAAAAACAAAAAAAAGTTTTACAAGAAATAAAATTATAAATAAAAGTTTTTTAGTGTTGTTATAAAAACATAGAGACATTAGGCAAGAACATAAAATGTTTGTAATAGCCTTAAAGATGGAAATGAAATATGAAATAAAGAACAAATTTAAAGATTCAATATTTTTCGGAAAACGACCAAAAGAAATCTAACGGCATTGCATAAGTGTTTCGAAAAGTGGGAGGAGTATGCAACAATAATTCGTCGAAATTGTATCTAATACACTCTAGTGAAACAGGGAACATATCAGCTCGTACATGTTTGTTCTGTCATGCCATTGTTAAGTTCACTTTAGCTGCTGCTTACAGTCATGGAAACTTGTAATGTTAACCATTTACTTCGATTCATAAGTTTATTGCTAGGTTTTGTGCATTGTGCGTTCATATTCTTAGTTCAGGATATGATATTTAGCTTTTATTGACGCAGGAAAACTTGTTACAATCAGCAATATGTGTTGGTGCTGTATTGATTATCAGGTTAAAGTCTATGGTAACTTTTTGTGTAAATGTTGACTAGCTAATTGAAAAATAACAGTTAGATTATGTTAGAGGCTATGTTTGAAAAAAGTGTGAATGGGATTCGTTATGCTTAGTTACTTTACTGTTGTTAAGTATGAAACTTTATTGTGTAACTGTTTGGATTCGTGTTTAAGATATGCTTAGGTTTGGGGTTCTGGGCTGTACAAGTTTATATTCTTAGTTCATGTATTGTATGCTTTATTGATGTGAAACTTTGTTACGTTAGCATCATATATTCGTATGATAAATAGTTGTTATGATAAATTTTTGTTACAAATTACTGTTAATGTAAACATAACAGTGATATGTTAGAGATATGTTTGAAAAAAGTGGTAATAGGTTACGTTATGTTAGAGATATCCTTGACAAAGTGTGCATAGGTTACGCTTTGTATGATTATGTTAGTTACTCAGTAGTGGTAAGTGTTGAACTTGTTAATGCTTAACAGTTTAATCGTGGTTTAAAGGTGTGTTAGGTTTGTCGTGTGCATTATATCAGTTCAGATTGATGCTATGTTAGCTTGATTAAGGGTAAAAGCTTTCTCACGTTAGCGATTGTTACTCGTTGATCAATGTACTAAGAAATTCTGACAACCTGTATTAAATTGCATTTATTCATTGATTAAGTACTTGATATTATAGGTTGCTTAGTCATGATAAATTTTTGTTTAGGGTTTCTTTAAAAATTACTATTTTAATTGTTATAACACATAAAAACATTAGCTAAAAACATAAAATCGTTTTTAATAAATTTGTTGATGTCACCCTGTGACAACACAAAACCAGATGTATAGATTAATGTTTCGAAAACGAACAAGACCAGAACGATAGATTATTGCGTAATGTTTCGAAAAGTGGAGGAGTTTGAACATATTTCAAAACTCTCGTATCTGATAACTCTAGTGACACAGGAACCACATCAGCTTCCTACCTGTTCGTTGTGTGCAATGTGAGTTACTTTACTGTTGTTAAGTATGAACTTTGTTGTAGGCAGTTTTACTCGAGCGCGTAAGGTATGCTTAGGTTTTGTCATGTGCATTATATTCTTAGTTCAGGTATAATATGTTAGCTTTATTGATGTGAAAACTTATTTTACTCTAGCAATTATTCGTTGACCAGTATGAAAATTAGGTTAGGTTATGGTAATTTTTGCTAAATGTTACTATCTTAATTTAAAAATAACTGATATGTAGAGATTGTTTGCCTAAAAAAAGTGTCGAATAGGGTAACGTTCCGTATGCAATGATTAGTTAACTTACTGTGTTAAGTATGCAACTTTGTTAATGTTAACTGTTTATTCGTATTAAGCTGTGTTAGGTTTTGGGGGGTGTACATTATAATTCTTAGTTCAGGTTACTTGTTACTTTATTTGATTGTTAAAACTTTGTTTTACGCTTAGCAATATATTAGTTGGTCATTTATGATAAAAGGTTAGAGTGATATAAATTTTTGTTAAATGTTACTTCTATGCTTACTGTAAAAATACCAGATGATGATGTTCAGGCCGGATTACCAATGCGCCGAACTGTGCCCTCTAGCCCGGCCCCGGGCCCGCGCCACTTAGGGAAGGCCCGCGATTATTGAGGCCTAGTAACCTATTTGTCAGCACCTTTTTCAAAAATATTTTGAAAATTGCATTACTGCTCATTTTCGTTTTTTTTTTGTGACATCAAGACAGTATAGTATAAGATATAGTAGTATATAGTATATATATTAATATATAGTATATATATAGTATAGTATATACTAGTATATTATATTACTCTACTATATATATATAGTATATATATACTATATATATATATTATATATGATATTATATTAATATATATATATCTATACTATAATATAACTAATACTACTTAATAATAAAATGCCTTAATAATATATACTATATAGATATATAATATATATATATATATTACTATATAATTACTATATATATAATATATATATTTATATATATTACACATATATATATATATATATATAATATAATTACTATATATATATATATATATATATATATATATAATATATTTATATATCCACAAATAAAAAAGTATGAAAAGTCTCTAAAACTCTCTTTGAGCACAAAATCAAAGTTCGAACGTGTAAGAAACAAAGTAAAAACGTTCCCAAATCAGTATATTTCGCTTAAGAACTCGTCTCGAATGTGTGTCAAACGCTATGCAAGAAATTGTTTATAATGTTCTTATATATAGTATATATATATATAACTATAATATTCAACATATAATATATATAATAATATTATATACTATATATATAAATATATATAAATAACCTATATATATAACTTATATAATAATATATTATAAATTTAAATTGTCCTACTACAGTATATTAATAATGTGCTAGTGGCATAGGTGTTGGTCAATTTACTAACTGATTAAAGATATACTTTAACTATATATAACTAATATACTATATGATTAGTCATTATATATTATACATAACTATATATAATATATATATCAAAAACTCATATAATATATAAAAATATATGAAACATTCTTCGGCATTTCGTTCTGAAGAAAACGCATTACGAACCAGAGTTCTCGCGAAACTAACGTTCGGACTCGTTCTGTGGATTAACAATGTCAGAAAATCCAACACGCTTCGTTTTCTCAGATCTTACTTTAAAATTTTATCATGTGAATAATGAATTAATCCAGTTCCGGTCAAATACAGAGCTTTCAAACGTTATAAGCGCTCATTTCATAATAGAGGTAAGGCTGCAAGAGATCGTGATAATCGTTAGAAGATAACATAAAGTGCGAGCCGCAAAAACGGAAAAATAAAACAGAAAACAAGGAAAGAAAAGGCGAACTAAGGATGTGGCATGTACTCGGAAGATATCAAACATATTTAAATCTTCTGTGACAGTACAGCCGGAACTCCACATGCGGAGAGAAACTACTGAAATGTCAGTAGTTGCAGCTATAGCTTCGGAATTATACAATTACTCCTATAATTTCTAGACTGTTGGAAGAAGACACTTCGGGCTAAAACTGCATGATGTTCGCTGAAACTCTTTAGTCATGTACAGAAGCAGAGGACAGTGCCATCTATACTACTACTCATACTCTTACAATTGACGAAGACCCTACAACATGACCTGGCATTATAACTGATGAATTCCGAAACTCTATGTGCATTTTATTAAAACTATAAAACAAAATAATATGCTACAACAACCCAAAGTATGCAGGACACTATTTTATCATAAGAATGGTCATTTATAGAGATATTATGAGGATGGAAGAATCGACAGGATGAGATCAAGAGCCTTCACTCTCTCTCAGACACAGAAATACTTTATTCTGCAATTAAAGACAGGCGAAAATATATCATCCGCAGGGCTTGATTCGCAACCCTAACCACCTCTACCGAAGAATAGTGGCTCCTTGTTTTCGAAATCGGTCTGACCTAATAGTGTACGTGCCTGTGTGCAAAATTATTTAATACCCAGCGACAGTAACTTCACCTGTATAGTGGATATCTATAAGATCATGGTAAAAAACATGCTAACCGTTCTTGAGTTAATATTAAAGTATTGATGCCCATCGTGAACAAATAGATGTTATCCAATGACTACATCTAAGCCCAAAAACATAAACATATTTAGTAATTCAAATATATTTGAAAAAATTCAACAATAAAAATTATCTGTGTAATAATAATATAGTTTTTAATAAAAATAGCGTTGCTGTTTGATATTTCTTGCACAACGTGGGTCTTGCTTTTATTAAATGTAGTATAAAATGAAATAACGGTACTTCCTCAAAATAATTACCTCACAATTTCCTTGGATGTATTGAGTCATTTTGGCAGAGTTTGATTTACCAGTTTTTAGCAAGATGTATTTATACTCGCTTCGAGAAATGTTGGTAAGGTCAATTTTCATTAAACTGTCTTTCTACAACATGCAATCAGCAGTTTATTCATCAATAGAGTGACGGGTAATATGCGTTTATTGCTACTATGTGCTCAGAGGTATAAATGGCATAAAATACTCTATAGTATAGCAGATAGATTTACTGACACCAGATATATCTCTCCACTTGATGATTACTAACTCATATAACATCACTCCTCATTGATTCTTGCGGCGCCTCCTCCTCACAACACAGTCCAGGCTCCGCGGAGCATCTTCTCTTTAAACCAGCCCACCTCTAACCTTTGATAGCGAGTACATCTTACAGTCTTATTATCAACAAATTAGTACTCGTCATTCGTCATGAGTCGCCAAACTAAGTCTTGACTGATGAGCTCCTCAATTTCCTCATGCGAGCAGTAAAACTATCTCCTTCTAGAATAACTGATTAATCGCTACCGCACTACCAAGTATGTCGCTCGCACCTGGTCGAGTGTTAGACTCGTAGCTAGCACCAAATATCCTAGCGCAGAGTATGACACTAGGACAAACAGAAAAGACCAAAAGGAATACATCTGATGTCGTTCGAAACGGCGTTACGGAACCGACAACGTGAGAAGAAAAATGCCCCCAGCTATTAGCTGCAACATTGCTTACACTAATGATGTCTGCACAACTTCACTTGAATTTATTAGATGGGTTTCATCTGCTGCAAATTAATATAGCTGTTTTTAGATGCTGTTTCATTTTTTGGGTATTTACATTTATAAGGCATTGTACAACTTTATTTTCTTTCTTATCATTAATCACAATATAATGATGGGAATATACTTGATAATCAGTTATATTAAAGAATGCTTGTAGAATAATCTCTGTTACAGTTACACGATGTCTGCTCTACTGATGATTGAATGCATCCATTGACATTCACGTTATGCATCTGCTGCTAGAAATAACTACTCAGAAATCTCTCTGCTATGATGATAAATAATTATAAGCTAGTAATGATAGAGAAGAACCAATAACACAAGCCACCAAAAACTAATTGTAATTTAATCATCTTCACTGCCATTCTACCAAAAAATGGAACCAATTTTATTATAAACAGCACTCCTTGCATTCTTCTGGGACTCTATAACCTATCATTTATAATGCAGAAAGTCAATCTCCTCCAGGCAACCATATTGAACTTGCAACTACTTACGTTTCTTTTGTACGACAGATATTAGTGAGTCCTTTCATCGCAGTACAATTCGAGACAAATTGTAGTAGTGATTTTGAGACAAAAGCTTTATAAGATTCTTGTTAATATTAAGAAAGACTCATAGCTATTCTTTCAGAAACGAAAACGAGAAACCGAAAAGAAAAGACTGCTTGTGAGGATTAAGTTGAGAATGATCATAATTTTACATTGAAAAGGTTAACAGTTTAGAGTGATAAATGTCTAATATACTTAGTAATTTGGATTCGTTACAATACTAAAATTATTTCAATATGATATGAAAAATGAATATATTCGTAATTAATTATGCTAATTTCGAATCTTTTAGTATTAAAAATTAAAAGCTTCTTTACTAAGTATGCTTAGAGGTTTAGAGGTAAGGAAGCACGCTACAAAAATCAATAAGAAAAAAATTAACCCATATAATAAATTTGGATGATTTTACAGTATAGAATTAATTTACAATTTATTATAAACTTTAATTTTGTACTGATTTTATTCTGAGCTTCGCTAGTTATTGAAATGACCTTGTTTCCTATGTGTGGTATTCGTATAAAAAAGGATGCAGTTTGGGTAAGCTATTCAATTTCTTAAAGCTTTTCCAAATGTTTTGACATTGCATGCCGAATCTACCTAACGCTTCCTGTGGCTTAATACCGAAGGCGAGAGGTCTTTTCCGTTTTAACAAAGATTTTAAAACAATAATTTTAACATATCGATCTACCCTTAGTCAAGATAAAAATTGTAGTGAATTTATCTACTACTCGCCTAAATCGAAGCCTGATCTCACAGATTTCATATATGAACTTCGAAGATAATCATCGTGAATGAATTTTACAAAACGTTAAGGTTACAAGAAAAAAGCCTACTGTAGAGACGCTAGAGTGATAAATATTTTGATATTGTGTATTAATTAAACAGCTAGTGATTTAATATAATATGTATATATTATAATATAGTATATATAATATTATTAATATATATATATATATAATATATATATAATATATTTATATTAATGATATATAATATATAACTATAATATATATAATATATACTTATATATTATATATAATATATATATAACTATATTATATATATATAATAATAGTTTTAATTAAGATAGTTAACTTTTGATATTATAACTGAATAACACTGTAGTGATTAGTTAATTTATTTAATTATAATTATAATATTAATACTATATATATATATATATATATAATATATAAGTAACTATATAATATATATATAAACTATATTATTAATAATACTATAATATATATAATATAATATTATATTAACTAACTATATATATAATAGTACTATATATAATTATAATATACTATACTATAATATACTATATTCCTTTTCTCTCATATATATTATAAATATCATATATATATATAATAGTAGCATGTATATTTATATATTATATTATGAAATAAACACTAAGTGTGATTAGTAGGGTGTTGGTATTATATATATATATATTATATATATATATACTATTTATTAAATATTAATATATCATAATATATATATATATATATAATATAATATATATTATATATATATTATATAAATTATATATAAATATATATATATATATATTTTACAATACTAATCACGTCATATATATATATAATATTAGCAGATTATATGATATGAATATATCTACTTTCTTCGAATTAGATACTATGAACGCTAAATACTCTAATTAAGCTATATTACACATACATATGATTTGTAATGATAAAATTGTGTTTTTAATAATGTGTGATCCTTAAAAATAAACAAATGTTGCAAATGAGGATTTTAAAATATAAATTTTACTTAAATTGAAGTTGCGAGATCATAGTCGAAAATTGAGAACTTTTGAATATTTATTAAAAATTATTATAATCATTTAATTTTTATTATATTGAAATGGGAGAAAGTATGCCCGCATTTTCAACAAATGGCCTCATAGCGGTTACACCTCATAAATGTCTTAATCCTGGACACTGAGAAAAGTTTTAGAGATATGCTGAATAAAAAGTCATAAATAATGATGGATAGAGTACGTCTGTATGCTTAAGTGTCATGATTACTTTTTCATATTGTTTTAAAGATATAGTATACTTTGTAATGCTCGACTGTTTTATTCGTGTCAAAGGTATGTTAAGAATTTGCTGTCTATATTACTTTATTATAATATCTGATAGCATCAGGTTATAGATATGTATATTCATTATAATGATCGTGAAATAAACTTATGTTATATTGTTCAACATATATCGGTAGATGAAGTAGTATGATTAAAAAAGAAACACTTTATAATGACTACGCTTAATCCAAAAATAGATACATTACGAAAAAAATGACTGAGAAAGTTCAATACAAGATCACTAAGATCAATAGATTCAATACCTCAGTAGATCAGTAGTTGGTACGACATAGTATATAACTATTAAAAAGTATAAGGTAGGGAGAGGAGGTGAAGGGGGTCTATTTTGAATTTAAATGCGTGACGTGTCATCGTGTATGGTTTACTCTGTGGTTGTTGTAGTGTCTGGTGTTATGTGTGAGATTAAGTGAGCACATAATCTACGGTTGCATGAAACTATGAAGAGTGTAAAATTTTAGTAAAAAACAAAAAAGTTTAAAGAAATAAAATTAAAAAATTTAAAAGTTGTGGTTAGAGAAACAAAGTAAGTTTCAGATAGGATGAATGATAAATAAAAATAAACAAAAGTTATTTCCACTTCAATAAAATTGTCAGATAACTTTTAATTTCTGTGCAAATCAATAATAAAGTATATTATCAAGAGATGCCTACATCGTACATGTATTTCGGATTGAGGTATCGAAACCGTTTTTATTCAAAAAGAGGACGTAAGCGGCGGACTCGAACTCTATTATCGATAATAATAAAACGTTTCTTAAAAAACAAAAATGATATATTAAAAAAGAAAAATGATAAAGTATCAAACAAATAACAACTTAATAGAAAATCACAGCGCAATCATCTATGGACCTCGATTGGTGAACATTGAATCATTTACCTCCATAGCTATTACTAACTGTATCGGATGCGTACGATGCAAAATATAATCTAGTATACATTTAACTGCTGTTAGACTATGTTCTAAATGAGACATTATAAAATATTATAGCAGTTTTATTCTTATGCTTAAAAGAGCTGTGTCCATATCGTTTTTCTGTTATATGTCTCATAGTATAAATTGCTAAATATCTCTTGTTTACATGCACTATGATTGTGTTAGCTATTAGTTATGAAGTGGCAAATAAAAACTGGAGGTTCTTGTGTGGCATATATGCTTGTCAGTATTTGGAAAAATCAAACAGTCTACCTATATAATCTATTTCCCGGGTAGACATGATGATGGGCTCTCAAATAATATGCTACCGGAGTGACTCACGATACACAAAATAAAAATGAAATATGAGTTCAAAGAGCATAATGATTTGAACAAACTGTATTGCCCAATTTGGTTAGTTCTCGTATGGCCGTACTATCACCAAGTACAGTAGTTAATAACTAGATGTTAAAGGTACATGGTAGACGTATAGGCGTGTAATTAGCGATTATTCTCATCGCAAAATGTAGTTAGGTTTTGATCGTTTAGTATATATATATTCTTAGGTCAGGGTAAGTGATATAAATCTCGATTAAGCTTTTATTGAACTGTATAAATCTTACACAGTTCGCTAACATTACCCGAACATATTTATCGAACTTATGGTCAGCTATATACTTAGTATGGTTATAGATATAAAATTTATTCAACTGCTAACTATATGTGATCTTCACTGCCAAACATAATAACATTAATGACCCTATTAAATATACACTTACTCTCGTTATAAGAAGATATGATTATCGAATAAATAATATGTCGAATAAATGTCTAACAGTATTGTATGCAATGTTATAGTTACTATTTACAGTTGTATAATATGAAACTTTTGTTAAATGTTAACTGTATTATCATTCGTATCTAAGATGTCAGGTATATGTGAGTGTAACTAATCTTATATAACCTATCGTAGTTACATACGTGATGTAATTGCTAATAGCTTTGCAGTCTTCAATCTTGACTGTGAAACTTTTTACGTTCAGCGATCATATATTCATTTTGACTACCAGATATAATAATCAGCGGCAAGGATTATTGACGATAAAATTATTGTATACACACAATATCACTATGTCTAATGTAATAGATAAAATCCAGAGATCGATTGAGACACTCTCGAGGGAGCCATTAACGATACAGGGAGGTGCAGCCATACTGATCTTTTGACATTTAATTTACTGAGGATTTTAACTCAATGTAAGGGGGTAAATGTAAAAACACAAATTTCTCAAGTTATTAAATGAGAATTGGACTGGCCACCAAGCGTAAAAGGCTCTAATGGTAAAACAGTGATCTGTTTGAGAGATATAAACACACATAAGAATCATCAGACGCTTTCTGTGATTTATAAGTCAAATAACAAAAATCATATAGAGACTATTGAATCAAAAGTTAATATCGTTAAGTCAAGTAGAGTGGTTATCATAGTGAGGCTGGGGAGAGCTATGGAAAGGCTTCTGCGAGAGGACTATAGGCATCCATCTATGTCTAAGGTGGCTCCTCAAGGCTCGATGAGGCCTCAGAGTGGTGATCTCTGTGATCGTAAAAGTGGAGAGTTGCTTTGTTATATTGTCTGTTAAGTGATGATAAATATATAAAGTCTTAAAAATTGTTTTTGCTCAATATTTTCAAATAAATATGGATGAAATCCATACTGTCAAAATCAAAGAAACACATATATAAAGTGGTTTTTAGTATATTATTATATATATATATTATACTTTATATGAGATCAAGTCCAAACAATTAACGTGTGAAGATCAAGGAGATCATTAAGAATAGTATGATGGATTTTCATGCAGTTGGTTTAATGGGTTATAGAGATGTATGAGGTCTTGAGAGTATCCTAACTGGGAGGTCTTCTGGAGTAGAAAACAACAAAAGCGGTCATAGAGGCTCAGATAGGTATGACTTCTAGGAGACACGTGCGCAGAGAGGAAAATCTGGAGGTAGCTGCATACAGGAGGCTGGTGGCTCAGTAGAGCTGTTTTTTGAAATCATTATCCTCATTATTAATATCTCGATAAACATTTTTATATACAATTGAATATCAATATGCTTAAAAAAGTGCAATAAAAATGAGTTATTACATTATTAATTTTTTTATATTAATCTCTTACAAAAAAATTTTAATTTTTTTAAACCTTTCCTATAAATATTTTGTTCTTTTAATAATAAGGAAGATTATATGCCAAAACTTAAAAATATAATTTTTAAAATAGCAAATTTTTGATTTTAATTTTTTTTAATTTTTTTCTATTTTCGTATCGAAGTTGCTTGTAATACATAATATATAATGAGAATTGTAATACCAAAGTATTTTCAGTGGCGTCCATATGATCTAAGATATTCTCACGTCATTGGGGGCATAAGAAGATCCGCGTCCTTATTAGCGATAGATTATTTTAAAAGATGCATTTCTGTATCACGGTCTAATTAAGCATGATAAATCCATATATACTTATGGACGTGTATCTTCATATATCGGTCAATTTGCTTATTTATATCACTACTACCTTTTATACGCTTTCTCTACCTGACTCTCAACATCTTCTAATTATATATTAAATTGTTATTGAGGGACAGCTATAGCTTATCCCCCCTCTCATGCGGTTAATGCGATGAAACAAGGTCATGAACTTCGTAACAATGAGGTTACGTCACCTTCTAAACACCCTCCAAATTTTAGCACGATACGATGAGTTCGGAGTCGGGAGAGGCAGGGCCTTGTGTAAGCGATCGGATCAACTGAGGTCGGCAGGAACCGGTATGCAAAGAAGGAACCCCTGGCTGGCGGATAGGGCTCTCAAAAACTAAATACCTTTTCATGAACATACATGTTTAGTTCCATGTGAGAGTTGATGGGTCCCGTGAAAAAACAACGATTCCTTGCAGGAATCGTTTTCGACTAAGATTCGATATTCGATTCTCTTTGAGAATCGAATCTTCGACGTAGATAATATAAGATAAAGCCATGTGTATGTTGTATAATTATATATCAAATAGAGAGACACGACATGTGCGTCTCTCTCGCCCACCTGAAAGTACCAAATTGCGAGAGCTCCTCACAACTCGTAAAACTTAAGCCTAATGCATCTACACATATCAGAAGAATAAGCTCTTTACAAACATCGAAAACAAGTAAAGCGATCAATTTAATTACGAGTAGAAGTAAACGAAACCTTCTTAAAATTATCTCCCTCTCTGATAAAATAGTTGCAAATTCACAGAGATGGCAAAATATCGATTTCTATATACGGCTATTTTCAAGAAAAAAGAAAGGAAATCTAAACAATTATTCTTTTTTTATTTTAAATCCACTTCTGTTGGGGAATTTAAAGAGAGTCTGACATCCAGGGACCTATAGAGAAAATCAAGGGAGGAGAACTGAATTCAGATCAGAATTAAGGGACGACATGACATTTACACTGCGGAATATTTGTAAGCAAAAAAATAAATGGAATACAGAAGAAGAGTTCCAAAATTTACCAATATAGGGTAAGAAAGAATGAGCATAACGAAAACAAGTTTTGGGTAGAGATAGAGAAAGTATGAAAATATGTATAAAAAATAAATCATTCTAGCTTCTCAAAGACAATCCTCAAAGAAGATGCCGTGCGACAAAAAGTTCAAAAAAAGTCATTTTTTGTTTTGTATTAACAGTAGTATTAGGAGATTTTTGCAACTATTCAGCAGCTAGAATAAGCTTGCAGAAAATCAGTGAGAGCTGGATATAAACGACAAGGTGGACCCTCTCAACTTGTAGAGTAACCATGTTCTTTACAATAGCAATAGTATATGGAGAGTGATGCAGGATTTCAGTAGTTTGAAGAAACCCGAAGAGAATTAGATACTGAGAGCTGGTATGAAGACAGGCACCCTACCCATAAAACACAATCCTAGAGACTTGAAATTTCCCCTGTTTTGAGCTTAACCCATACATAGATTTATATTCCAAGTTTCAGATCCGATGACTCTATACTTTTGAGAAATCGCGTGGCGGGTCAAAAGCACCATTCACTACTACGCTGCTACTTCATTTTTTGCTAATAAAATATGACTAAAATGCAATAAAATTGAAAAAATTACTTATTTTTTAAGAAATCATACAAATTATTGTAAAAAAGCCACCTTGAAATAAGTGTAGAAAAAAAATGATCAAATATTTTATAAAAATCTTATGTTATGTAACTTCATCTATATATGTATATACTAACATTCAACTATGTTATAATATAATATATATATACATATATATATATATATATATATATATATATATATATACATTTATATATATAATATATATATAATATATTATTATATATATATATATCATATATATATATATATATATATATATATATATATATATACCTAGAGTTACTTGGATTTTTTTTTCTTCTCTTGGAGGATTTTTTTAAGATACACTAGTCACGAGTTTATACGAAAATTTTTATACTTGTATTGCTTTAGACCATCTTATATATTACAATTGTTATCTCTCGAACAATGTTGTATAACATTATGTAATAAACCATGACCTTGGAAAAGACAGGTTTGTGAAAACGTTTATAATGACTCCGCCTCCACCTCTTCTTCTTCTTCTTCTTCCTATTCTTCTTCGTCTTCTTCTTCGTCTTCTTCTTCTTCTTCTTCTTCTCTCTTCTTCTTCTTCTTCTTCTGCTCTTCTTCTTTCTCTTTCCTTCTTCTATCTCGTCTTTCTTTCTTCTTTTCTTCTTCTTCTTCTTCTTCTTCTTCTTCTTCTCTTCTTCTTCTTCTCGCTTTTCTTCTTTCTTTTCTTCTTCTTCTTCTTCTTCTTCTCTCTCTTCTTCTTCTTCTTCTTCTTCTCTCTTCTTTAGCATTCAATATATTATTATTTAAAAAAGAGAATAATAATAATAATAATAATAATAATAAATAATAATAATAATTAATAATAAATAATAATTAATAATAATAATAAATAATAATAATAATAATAATAATATAATAATAATAATAATAATAATTAATAATAAAAATAATAATAATAAAATAATAATAATAATAATGATATGATAATAATAATTGCTGTAATAAAGCTAAGATAACCAGTGCACATGATGTATTCTCTTGGAAGAGAGAGTGGCATCACGTCGGATTCAAATAATAATAATAATAATAATAATATAATAATAATAATAATAATAATAATAATAATAATAATAATAATAATATAAATAATGGACAATAATAATAATAATGATAATAATTCATACTATAGACCACTGGCAATCTCTTTACCTAATAAACTTATTAATAATAATAATAATAATAATAATAATAATAATAATAATAATAATAATAATAATAATAATAATAATAATAATAATAATAATAATAATAATAATAATAATAATAATAATAATGAGACTATATCTAAAATAATCGTAAAAAGCGGTCCTCAGAAGCCAAATAGAGATGCACAGCGTAGATGTTCAAGCTCGTCTGTCTCCAAAAAAGAAAACCCTCACACATTCCCAGTGAGGTCGAGATCAGTTTGAGTCGGACATAGGCATGCGGAAAAACTGAACGATAGCGATGGGCAGCTAATAATCATAAGCTGGAACAGTGCTATAAGTGCGTTCTGAATGCAATAAAATAGTCCCTGAAAGGATAGACGCAGAAGGAGGGCGGAAGAGTAATGGTCAACTGAGGTAAGACCCCGCTGAAAAGGGTTAAAAAATAACAATAACCCAGAAGTGACTCACTTGGGATCACTTCCTCAAGTAATAATAATAATAATAATAATAATAATAATAATACAAACCAAACACACAGACCTTCGGGCTGTATCTGACAGACAAACAGACAAACCTACGGTTTGTCTGTCTGTCGGCCAGACAGACCTTCGGTCTGTCTGACCTCCAAATGGTCGATCTGTGCCCGTTAAGCTATCTAATCTATCGCTTATACACTCAGTAATGCCCTACTAACCCACACGTGTGACGCACGTTCACTGTCGAGCTACGCTCTCGGGCGGAGAGGGTACCGCCCTTGATAGTGAATATTACAATATGCCTCGTATTGACTAATCGAAATCTCTACTGAACACTAGAATTATCGAAGTGACTAGAACGCGGATACAGTTAGCTATATCATTCCACTCGACGTTTTACATTCAAGCCACGGAAAATCGATACTAATTTCTACTTACAATAAATACAATTAAAGGTGGCACCAATACAAATGGTTATGGAATACAACTCACGGATTAAC
>JABUQX010025463.1:0-20899 GCA_015478945.1 Trachelipus rathkii
AAGATTTATTAATTATTCTCAGTATTTAATTATATTAATATTTATTATTATTCGAAGTTAAAACCTAGTTGACTCTAAATTGAAAGAGAGAATAATTTAAAAATTTCTATGTGTTTATAAGATAATCAGGTAAAAAAAATGTGTATTAGAATAAAATTTAAAAATTATTATATAATTTTAAAATTTATATAATTCCATATTATTTTAAATTTCATGTTAGTTCTTAATTTGTATTTTGTTTTTAATTTATATATTCTTCTTATTTCTATATTCTTATTAGTAAAGATTACATTATTTATATCACAGTACGAGTAGTAACACTCTGAGCTATAACCTATTTCTTCTCATTTAAATACACACATTTAGAGACAACAACACATTAGTACTACATATGAGTGTGTTAAAAAACTATTCACTTTCTTCTCTCCTGATATACACACAAAAATTACAAATATGTATATTTTACGTTTTGTTTGTAAGTAAGAACTCATTTATTATTTTCTATTCAATTATATATCTTATTCAACTAAATTTCACTGAAGGGGGAAAAGTCAGACATATTAATTTAATTATATAATTATATTTATTATAATATTTAATATTTATTATTAATATTATATTAATTATTCATATTCTATTAGATTATTTAATTTTAATTAATTTATTATTTAATATATTTTAAATATGTATATATCAGTTATATGATTATATTATTATATTTAATTAATATAGTTCATTATTGATTATTATTAATTATATATATTTACTATATTATATATTAATATATATAGTGTAATTATATAATATATTTATTATATATTTATAATTTAATTATTATTTGTTAATGATATTATAATATATTATTATTAATATATTATTATTTATTATATATATTATTATTTACTTATTATATTATAATTTATATTATAATATTTTATAATTATATTAATATATATATTATATATTATATTTAATATATATATATAATTATATATATATATAATATATTATATATATTTATATTATTGGTATATTAATTGTTATGATTTAATAAAAATTGATAATTCTAGGCACTAAAAGGTTAATTAGAATCTAAATTTATTAGTGCTAATTTATTTATATTTATTTTATTCAAGCAGTATTGAACATAGATATAATCTGTAATAATAGTTGATCTGAATTATATAGTTTGTACTATCTTTTAGGCCTCTTTATAGTGACTTTGAATACGTTGTCACCTTTGAGCCTTAAGATATTACAAAGTTATTTAGAGAGAATATATTCGTGATTATTACCATGATAAATTTATCTAAAAAAAAAATAAAAAAGGATCTATAATTTTCTTTATAAGAATTTTTCTATCTGTTTGGTAGTGTAATAATGAAAACTTTGATCTATTGTGAATTCTATCAAAATGAAACGAACAATAATTCTTAAATTGGGGTTACATGAGCGGCTAGTCCATAAGGGTTGACATGGAAAGTGATGTGACAGGATTCGAATAAGTGGTCAACAGATTAAGGCCATCTAAAAGTAAGATTCCTCCTAGTATGACATGACCTGCCGTATCCTTGCAGGCAGATTTAAGGTTGCTCCACACATGAGAGTTATTTGTCAACACAACTATTGATATCTTTTAGCGAGTTTTGACTATTTGTATTTATTTATCCTTCATACTATGAGTCGAAATATGATATGTAAGTATTTATTCTATCTACACACGATTTATCTATTTATCTTATTATCCAATTAATTGTGTAATGGGTCATTTTTGAGGCAATAGACTTTTGAGCTGCCACAATTTATTATATTTGCTTTGGTATTGCCAAATACTACAAATTCATTTCCATCATGCTATTGTGAATATAAAGATTGTATTGTATAATTTTTGACTAAAACATCAAGCAAATTTTAGTAAATGCATATAGAGCTTTATGGACTATAAAATGAACCTCATTATATCTACACATCATAAAAATTGGATGTTATTTTATTGGATTCAATCGAAAGTTCGAATAATTCACTTGAATAAGTCTCAAGCATGTATGTTGATAGATCCCAGTGACTTAGGAATCAGTGATTAGGTATGGTTATACGTTATAACGTTAGGTCATTAAGTATTATAGTTTTTTATTTGATTCGTATGAGCGAATAGAAACTTTAATAACCAAATTTGTTTTTTTATTTTTGCAAAATAATTTTATATTATTATTATATCTCTTATTATTATTATTATGTTAATTTATTATTATATTATTAAATTATTATTTATTTAATTATTATTAATTTATTATTATTATATTATTATTATTATTATTATTGTTATTATATTATTATTATTATTCAATTTTATATTTATTTATTTATTATTATTATATATTATTATTATTAATAGTATTTATCTATATTATATATATGATTTATTAATTTTAATTAATTATATGTATGTATTATTTATTAATTATTATTTATTAATTATTATTATATTTTATTATTATTATTATTTATTATTATTATTAATGTAATTTACTATATTAACTATTATTAATTATTAATTATTATTATTATTATAATTATTATTATTACTTAGATTATTATTATTTTATATTATTCTATTATGTATTATAATTTTATATATTATTATTATTTATTATTATTATTATTATTATATATTATATTTAAATTAATTTATTTATTAGTTTTAATTATAATCTATTGAATGTATCTGATTACGCTTTTACCTATAACGAAAAAAATGGGGGGTATTATTGATTTGACCATCTAATAGAGGTGAATATCGTTGTCCTCCTTGAGTTATCTCTTCCTCAATTCTCGAGAACTTTTTATTAATTATTCCATCTCCTGTTTTCTTATAGTATAAGCAGTTATATAAAAAAATAGCATATGTTTATACTCAACTTACTTGTTATGTTGTGTTTGTATAGTTCACCACTATTGATAAGTTTAAATATTGATTATTTAGCTCATTACATTATTCCATTACATTATTATTATTATTATATAATATTATTATTATTCCTTTGATAGTACTGTAACTGTTATCTATTATTTATTAGGATAATAAATGTAACATATATTGAGAAGCATTATTATAATAATGATTATTATTATTATTATTATTATTATTATTATTATTCCTAGTGGTAAACTATTAAAATATAATATTGAATGTATTTAATATTACTATATTAATTTTTGGAGTAGTGATGAAGTAATGGAGGAAGGCCTCTTCACCAGAGCTACTTATCCACTTTCATTTTATACTTTTGGATATAATAGATCCTTGACGCCTATAACAGGATAGTCGCACTTAAATACATATTGCGCACATATATATATTGAATTGATTTGACCATCTATCAGAGATTAGAGAGGAATTAACACTCTTAGACATGTATCGAAAATTTTTCCGATTCCTTTAGAATAAACTGTAGCTTGGTCTCGTAAAAACACTATTCAAATCTTGATATATGCAAAGCACTTCTTTTCTTTCTCATATATAACATCATTTACTTCTATTCTAATCCGTTATTCATCTTAAAACCTTAAATTTTTAATTCTTGAAGCCTAGAAGAAATGAATCTTTTGTTATTTACATATTTGAAGGTCTTAAATATAGACATATCGGTCTCGTGTGTGAAAATCAAAAATCGCAAGATCCATTACGGGCCTTTTCGAGTTGTAAGCGTTGTTGTGTATCAGCTACATCTTATGATTCACAGTCTTGGAATATTCTTATCACCACACTCACACCTCACGACAATCATACTTTATTCGCTAAGAGCTTTGGCTACGATGTAGCAATGTCTTTTAGCTTTCTACATGAAAATATATATCACCATAATTACATGGCCTTTCAATAGATAACAGATAAATAAAGTAAATTTAAAAAAATTAAATAAAGGTTTCAGATGTCTCTGACTCCCATCAAATAAGATTGAAGAGACAAAGACAAAACACAAACAAAATTAATGCACAAAAAAAGGTACACCGAATGAGTAGCAAAATGCAATCAGAAGAAGGCTTGCCATGCGACACGAAAACAAGGGAAAAAAAAAATTGGCTCATACCATTGGGGCATTGGTACCAAGGTGCTGCAATCTTTGGTGAATAAGTGGAGGTGATGCTGGCGGATTCTCCGGTCCTGCTGGACGAACCCAGAAACGTTAAACTCTAGCAATAAGGTCCTCGGTGTGTTCTGCGGAAGGATTTTGTTTTTCCTGTCTCCCGCTTACCTCATTATTATAGTTATTTACTGAATAAACTAAATAATGAGGAATATTGAGAGAATGCTAATATGTGCCATATTTCGAAAACAACAGCAAATCAAATAAATAATATAAATAAAATCAATTTGGCATTATCGAGATGTGACAAAAATCGTTGACATTAAACTCCCACCGAAGAGAACGGAGGAAAAAAAAGATTTATTGAAGACCATGTTTTAATAACACCCGGCAATAAAAATGAGAATAAAACCTGAAGGCCATCTATTCTAATCTCCGAGGTAGTATATGGAATTGTACAAAAAAAATATGTAGTTTTTACTTAAGATACAACCCCTGAAAACTTCTATAATAATCCTCGAAGATTCTGAGTATCTTACGCATGTTTGATTCTTAATAGAGAGGAGAATGTCACAAAAGATCTTTTTGGTAGCAGTGACGAAAGGCCTTGATATTGAGGCCGCTACCCTAACAGTCTAATATCTAATCTTTGTAATTACTGGCGTTCTTTAGTGCATAGTCTACTTCTTTTTTTCTAAACTTCTGTAACATTTGCAAATTTTATTTTCAATTCTTTTCAGCACCTTCTTTCATCCAATGAGCCAAACCAACTGTTCTCGACCGAGATTCTGATAACTAATATCAAACTTTGTCTAATATTAATTAATACACTGCTTAATTGAATATTTCAAGAATGAAAATTTTAAAAAGGAAAGTTTAATCACAATTAGATTGTGGATCAACTTACTCAAGTATATCTCAGCCGTGGCGAACTCTCAAGAGTCGCAGAGACCTCTTCTCCAACTTCTCAGGGTCTCAAGAATAGTAATCGAATTAACTTTGAGGTATGTGCAAGTTTTAAAATGAAACACTTGTTTTATGGTTTTGAATTTTGATAGTGTATTAACATTGTCATTTAAGAGTCCTGATAAATTAATGGTTAACCTTGTATACTATATGTAAATGTTTTGAGTTATAGACATAATATGCTGTTATAAGTGAGTATCGACATATCAAGAAGATTAGTAGATATTAATATGTGTAAAGTAGAGTTGTCACTGATTGTGATTATCATTCATTCGTTCATTTATCTGAATCTCAATTGTAATAATTTATTTCACTGTCTCCTTTGGTTGGGAGTATGTAGATGTATCTGAAAAGAAGAGAGTACCTATATGACAAATATTTTAACTTTTTATTATATTTAAAAGGTAAAATTTAGCTTAAACTGCAACAATAGATTAAAATTGTTAGTTATAAATAGTTTCAAATATATATATATATATATATATATATATATATATATATATATATATATATATATATATATATATATATATTATATATTATATAATAATATATTATAAATATATAATTAATATATATAATATTATATATATATAAAGAGTAAAAATAAAATCTTTGCTGGAAGAATTTCGCAAAATATGAAAAATGTTTTTTTTGGTTGTCAACAAATGTTCATAAATAAAATATTTTCACTCTCAAGACATTTCAAATTAAATTGTCAATCACACGTGATTGATGATTTTAAAAGTTTCTCGTCATTCGTCAAGCAAGATTATTTTTTGTTTGATCAAATCATACAATCATATCTTCAAACATCAAGATAATTAAAATGACAAAAAGTCAGAATTATCCATTAACAAGTATATTGATCATCTGAAACCTCATTCTTAAACAGCAATATATATTATATATATTATATTATATATATAATTATATATATCTTATATATAGTTATGTATATAGTATTTATATATATATATATATATATTTATATAATATATATATACATTATATATATAGATATATATATATATTTAATATATATATTATACTATAAATATTATATAGTATATTATATTATATATATTATATTATATATTAATATAATATATAATAATATATATTATATATAATATATATAACTATATATATATATAATATATATATATATATATATATATATATAGTATATATATATATATATATATATATAATATAGATATATTATTAATATAAATATATATATATATATATATACTACTTATAATTAATATATATTGATATATAATATATATATTATAGTAATATATATGTTATATATATCATAATTAATATATAAAAATATAATATATAATATATATATATTTATGTATATATATTATATATATATATAGTATATAGATATATTATATAATAACTATTATAATATATATAATATAATAAGTATATATATTATATATATAATAATAATTACATCTTACATCTTACACCTGTCCAGTAAGGCTTCACGAGCCTGTCAGTCTGGGGCCACCTTCCGCTTTCATGTGTGTATGATCACGATCCATCCGCCATCAGCTCACCATTTCAGGCATCCGGTGTCTCCTTATTGAATCCTCCACTGTGTCTCTCCATCTCTCCGGGTCTCCTCTCGCCTTCACACCTGCCGTCCCTCCACCTCCCCGCCTACTGGGCATCTCTCTTCCTGCTCTCTCCAGGTGTCCCCACCATCTTAGTCCTGCTGCATCCACTTTATTCATCATGGTTTTCACACCCACGCTCCCCTCACTGTCTCCCGTTTCTCACTCTGATCTCCTCGTCCTTTCCAATCACCTTGTCCCTGCAACAACATTCACTCCGTCTGTTCTGAATGTCTACTCTCCTCTTCCTGTCCTCTCCATTCTCTGACCAATCATACGTATTGGTGTCAACACTCCCTCATATATTGCTCTTTACTTTATTTTGTTTCATATATTTAATCTTCGAATATTTTTTCCTCTATGTTTGCCACGAACGAGGCATTAATTTTGCACAACCCTTGCTCTCCAAATGTGCTACTAGGTATTTATATCTTGTCATATTATTTAATCTTCTACCGTCTACCTCCACTATCACTCTCCTCTCCTCACACTTACTATCATTATTTTGTTTTCTCACATTCGTATTTAGATCCAGTCTTCTCTCATTTTCATGCGACACAGCACTTGTCAACCTCTCACCACTCACTTAAACACCCAAATCATCTGCGTATACCATGATTGTCTCCGTCAATCTCCTCTAAACTCTCTTGAACACCTATTATATATTATTATATGTATAT
Organism: Trachelipus rathkii; assembly: GCA_015478945.1. Lineage (NCBI taxonomy): Eukaryota > Metazoa > Arthropoda > Malacostraca > Isopoda > Trachelipodidae > Trachelipus > Trachelipus rathkii. The sequence continues at coordinate 7,372 of JABUQX010025463.1, forward strand.
TATTATATTATATATTATATTATAATATATATTATAGTATATATAGTATATATAATATATATAAGTATATATAATATATTATATATAGTATATATTTATTATATATATATATATATATTATTATATTAGAAAATCAACTGGTATCGGTATCGGTATCGGTGGTATCGGTCGATTTTGAGGTATCAGGTATCGGTATCGCGGAAATTTTGTGTAGGTAGTAGTATCGGTATGTATCGGTTATGGTAAAATTTTTGCCGAACCTTTTAACGATACTAACACATTTGCGTCTTAAATTGATTTCAATAATATATATATATATATATAATATATATAAGTATATATATTATATATATATATATATATATATAATATTATATATATATATTATATTATATTAATATATAATTAAAGTTTACGTACATGTCCCGCATTGCTTGAAATGGGTGTGTGTAGTTGAAAGGTTTTGACTTATCAAACCATTACGAAGTAGATTTGCGATAGAAGGGTTTTCAGTTACATTGCTATAGACGCAAGAGAATGTCAAAATTTTTCAATGATTCGAACGAACCGAGAGGTAGTAATTCACCTTTCTAGAAATTAAAAGTTTCAAATTCTCTCTTTTTTTAATTTATTTTTATATTTTCATATTATAATATATATATATATTATAGAATATAATCTATATATATATTATTTATATATAATATATATTATACATTATATTATTAATAATTATATACTATATTATATATCCGCAATTTGTCTGATAAATTCCGTATCTATCTGACCTACATTACTGTATGTTTCATACTATGCGTTTTCGTTTTGGCATTTTGCTTCGAAACGTAACAAATGCTCAGTTGCGTTCGTTTGTTAAACCGCAAATCATAAAAATACTTACCACTAAGAATTTCCTAATTCTATAATGTTGCTTATTTCTGTGACTTGCGGAATTTAGCACGTTCTTACAAAATTGTGAAACAAAAAAAGGAAAGAAAAGGCCCGTTTGAATTGATGATTTTTCATTCAATAAAATCAGCTTTAAAGCTTTTCTTCCAAAATCGATAAACTCCATCACATAGTTGATCAATTTTTTTTGTAAATAGAACATTTTGTTATTAGTTTTATTTCTGTTTTTTCCGAACCACGTACTTCATCACAAGAGCTGATTCAACTTGTGTGAAAAGAAAAAACCTCGTAAGAAATCGTTGTTCGTTTTTGCACGTAATTTGTCAGGCAATTAGTAAAGAATCAGGAATGCCAAAGAGTCTTATGGATATAAGGTAGGTGTTTAAGTGTTTTTTATATAAAAATCTAATTTTTAATTATTTTTCTTAGAAGCATTTTGAAGAATGGAAATTTTTCAAGATATATACGGTGACTATTGAGGTCATAGTGATCTCTGACAGCAAAATTCTCTGGTTTGGAGTTGGGGAGATGAGTTCGAAAGGAAATGCCCATGCGTTGAGACTCGCATCTTTAGTTGCAGAAAGTTTTGACGTACATAGCCGATGTTACAGTGGCACATTTATATTGTAACAATGTGTAGACTCAAGTTCATGGGGGAGTGCTTTCTCTAATTCTTAAAGAAACTGCCAATTTGAGTTGTTGTTAAAAAATATAAGAAACTTTCATTGTGGAAAGTTTTTGTTTAAGATTTTTCATCTGAAAGTGAAGATCATTGAAAGGGTCAATGCAGAGAAGCCGAGCTAAACAGGGAAGTTTATGGAACATCATGATGGCAGTATTTTTAAGGCGATACAATGTTATCGAGAAACGTGAAAACAAGTTTATTAAAAAGGTTAGAGATAAAGGCTAAACGTTAGAAAATTTACGGTGAAAGGTTATTTCTTTCATGGAAAACTTCCAATCAACAAATAAAAGGCTTGTGTATCCAGGACCTTAGCCGCAATTTTAATGATTAAAGGAGATAGAAAAAAAGAAATTAGTTTCCAGTAAGGAGTTAGTGGGCTTGCGATAAACAGAAGTAGCAAGTCCACTAATATTTACATGGGATAATTTCTTAGGTCTCTTTCTTTAATTATATTGTATAATACGAACGTTATTGCGATACGAATGAATATTAGTAGTTTCTTTGCTTAAATATTTAACCGTGTTCGTTTTGTCATTCATTTGTTGCTTCGCTCGATAAGAAATTCTCACACAGTATCTTAGCATCATTCTGTTTCAGGGTGTTTCACCTTCTGGAAAATCAGGGGGAAAAATCAGTCAGGGAAGGTCAGGGAAACGTTTTTAAGATATGCTGAAAGTCAGAGAAATTCCAAAAAAGTCGGGAATTTTTAAAATTTCACCCATATGAAGAAGATCATGGACATTTAGCATTTTTGGATATGATTGTTTTTTCTTATGTGTAATTGTGGAATGAAAGAGATGTATTTTGATAAATGAATGACAAAGATAGGACGAGGAACGACATCCATAAATCTACTCTATCCTGTTTTTCTATTTTTAGTTCACTCATTACTACTATTCCTTCCTATTTGTCTGTAGAGGTTGTCCATATTTTCATCTTCAGATTGAAGGGTATTGGTAATGGATGTTTTTAGACTGTATGACTTATGACGTAATTGTTTTATTCTTTTTCTTTTTTATTATTTAATACTTTTGAGGTTGTTTTTTTTTTTTTGAGGTTGACGAAGTGATTTGGATTTTGTGCTAGTTGGAAGCGAAATCTCTCACACAAACATTACATAATGTTTCTGTTAAAACATAACGATGTTATTCTAAATGCAAATGCTTTTAAAGCTTCTTAGAACGTGAATCATTTTACGAAAGTTCCAAACGTCAGACATATTTTCCTTTCACAGATTTAAAATGTTTGTACTAAATATTTGGAAGATTTAGAAGTCCAGTTAAAATGCCTGCTACACAAAGCTTTTGTATTAGAATTTACATGACAAAGACATTTGCGTGATGTAAAGGTATATTGATTTCAGGACAAAAAAGGCTTTCTCAAAGATTCCTCGAATGAAGTAGATATCCTAAAATCAGACTTGAATCACAGACTGTGATAATCAAATGATAGAAAAGATATAGAAAGATGTCCTCTGAAGTACAAGCTGTCAAAGGGTTCATCATTGGTCCTAGTATAATTTTTTCATCAGCCCAGAACAAGGGAAACAAAGATTTGTTAGAGGAATTGTACACCAATAACTTACTCCCTATTTTTCAAGAAAGCAAAACACAATACACTCTACTTTGCTGTGAAGCTCATTGATACATATAGATTAAATATTCAAATATTTTTTGGTGTGATTGTCTTCTAAGAGACTTGATGAATTTTTTTCTTCTATAGTACCTGGAATCAATGTTGCAGAATTGTGGCAAATTATTAATTTAGGCGAATTTTCCATGAGATGCGCAAGTGGAATTTGATGAAATGCCTGCACTAAGTCAATTTTAGTGGAAATCTGAAAGAACATATTCTGATTCTCAAAGAAGAGTTGACAATGCTATAGAGATTTCTGAAAAGTATTCATAAATCCTATAACATCAAAAATGTTGAACAATGTAAGAGATGCCCATAGGAGATATGAAGAACAACTCAAAGAGTCAAAACCAAATAATTAAACGGCTCAAAAGGTTGAAAAAAAATAAAATTATCCATACATATCAATAAATCTTGAGAGAGAGAAGATGTTAAAACAAGCTTGACAAGAAGAAGACCTATAAAATCAAAAATTAGGATGCTTGAGAAAAAAAGTTAACCTAAATTTCCCCATTGAGAACTTTTGTGATAACAGTGGCGTTATCAACCTAGGGCCTAGGTTATTAAGTAAGCTTTAAATTACTTTCTTATTCGTATAATAAAACTGTTCTTTTGGAAAAAAAAAGAAGTGCGTTGGACGGCTATGGAAGGTATAGGTGAATTACTAAATAAAAAAATATTTTTAAAAATTCATTTTTGATGATGAGCAATTTTTAAAGTAAATTTGAATAATTTAATGTATGAACTGAGTAATTGGCTGCAATAATGATTAAAGATATTTTAATTTCGCCAAGCCCAGGATACTGCATCAAGGAAAATTTGCAGATTTGGTCAGAGAAAGTCAGGGAATTCAAATTCCAAATTTCAGTGTGAACCCTGTGTTAACGACCGCGATTTCGTGCTAGGTTCTTTTGTTTTTAAACAATTGGGATCAGCTGTTGTTAAATGAAATGTTTGGAATAAACAAAATAAAAAATAACAATGGATTTTATAATACATATGGATCAAATATTTGTGAGGAGTTTTTCCCATTTGAAGAAACTAATTTAAAGCTGATTTTATGAAATGAAACATTCTCCAATTCAGACACCCAGCGCCATCTTGTTTGTACATTTTTGGCTAGAACGTGCTATAATTGCCAAGCATGGAAATGGCATTTAAGAATTAAGGAAATTCTTACGTTTGGTGAGAGAGTTGGTGAGCATTTTTTGCGATTTTTCGGTAAGTTTTGACAAAAACGAACGCAAATCTGTGAGCATTTCTGTACGTTTCGTAAGCAAAAACAACGTAAAGGAAATGGCTCTATATATGATATATTATTAGTATATAATTATATATATATATTATTAATTTATAATAATATATATAGTATAATAATATAGTATATATAATATAGCTATATATATAGATATATATATTTATATATATCATAGTATAATATATATATAAGTTTTAAAATTTTTATTTTTAATAGAGGAAAATATTCGTATCAGCAAGCTACGGCCTGGGCACTGCCGCAGTGTAGAGAATAATATGGTTTCGTTAACCGTGCTTTCGATATATATATAATATTATTTATATGTATATATAATATATACTATTATAATATTATATAATAATAACAAAATATATATATATAGGGAACTTTCCCTTTAAAAGGATGTAACATAAAAATACAGAACGATCGATGTTAATCGATTTTTTTTTCATTATTTCAAGGCAATAAAGCTGAGGGTTGACAAAAGTTTTTTTTTTTTTTACACTAAAGGAATACCCAAAATTAAATAGCAAAGATCGTCAAAGAGTGCAGGGTCTCTCGGACTCAGCGGGGGACGACGGGGGGGGACTTGCGTCCCCCTCTGTCCTCCGTCGGCTCGAGCCCTTAATAAATAAATAAAAAAATAATTAAAACAAAGATTACTTAGAAATTAGACATCGATAAAAAAAAAGCAACATTGCATTTTTCTTCATCTACTTGGATGTAAGTTAATAGCGTCACAGTGCACGGTAATGACGATTAGTGTTCAGCGAATATTTCGATATCTGATATTTTTATGTAACATCTTAAGGAAGTGCTATATATATTAGTATATATATATATAATATATATATATATATATATTTATATATATATATATATATATAATATATTTATGGGAACAATAGGACTCGGGTATCGGCAAAAAGTTCGGTATCGGTATCGGTAGTAGTTTTTTACTTATATCGGTATCGGTATCGGTAGTGAAAAATTTGTGAGTACTTGTATGGTATCGGTATCGCGAAAATTGGTATTCGGTGCAACACTAATATTTTTATCTATTAGGACATTATATGGTCGATTTACTCTGAATTTTTTATGCGGAGAAAAGTATAACTAAGACGAGGTATACATATATATTTTCTTTAAACATTTTGAATAGTATTTTAAAAATGTGAAGCTTTCAAAAGACTTTGAAACTGACTTTTTATTAGTTTAATAATGTTTTTTTCGTTGCAATTTCTTAAAGGCTTTTATTTATTATTATTATTATTTATTGATTATTATTATTTAACTAATATTATTATAAATTATGTTGTATATATATTTTTTTATTATTATTATTATTATTATTATTATTATTATATTATTCGTTTACTTAGTTATTTCATTTATTCGTCGGAAATATTAAAAAAAAAAATTTAATTTCCCCAATTTTAGGGGGCTCGAGCCGACGGGAAACAGAGGGGGACGAAGTCCCCCGTCGTCTCCACCGGAGGCCGAGGTCCGAATCCTGCATCTATGCGGTATTAACCAGGGGTATTTCTAGGTTAAAAAAAAAATTTTGATCTTGGAGAGTTGGAAGGACGTTCGATTTATCGTTATACATTCTGAACAAAAAATATCGATAAATAAGGAAATACGAAGTTATCAAATTGGACTTTCTGTTTGTACGCTTGAGTACAGGTTTGAATTTTTTTTTGTGTTTTTTTTTAAATATTTTTCTATGTATATTGATCCTACATCATTTAAGTGTACGACAACTGATTCAATAAAATATGATAGGACTTTTATACGTCTACGACTGCCGTCAGTTTTAATTCTTTATTTTTTTTTAGATCTAAAGGATACCCAGAGGGTGAAACCACAAAAAGGCAGTAGTCGGTCTCTCGGCCTTCGGAAACGACAGGTAGGGATATGTCCCCTCCGGGTGAGGGTCTTCGACAGCTCCCTGTCTTGTATTTGGGTGGTCGCGGGGTTCCTCCGCCTTCCCTACGGGGTATGGAAAACTCCCCCCCTCTCTTTCCCGCCGTCGGCTCGAGCCCCCTGATTTTTTTTTTTTAGCTATATTTGGAATTAAGCTTATACGCGATTCCAAATAGTAATTGGCTTGTTTCTGAAGTGTCTCTTCTCGAGAATTTCATTTTTAAAACTAATATTTAAACAATAAATGCGATTTTAAAAAATTATTTAATATATTGTTCGAACTTTGAATCAGTCGTTACCACTGAAATTCTTGTTGGATCAATAATATAGCAATTATAATTTATCAAATAAAAAAAAGAAAAAAAAAAAAAAAAAAGAAAAAAAAAAAAAATCAAAACTGACGGAGTCGTAAAACGAAAAGGCTTCATATTTTTATCTTTATTTTAAATGAAAATAAATAATTAAAAAAGTATCAATGTGAAAAACATGGACCACAAGACATAGAGGAGGAGAGGACCGTGTAGATATTAGTTTACGGTTTTTTAATTACAAAAATATAAATGTGTTTTCTTCCTTATAAAAGCATGCTTTTTATTATATGCATATCATCGTATTATGCACGATGCACCGGCCGCGGCGAAAAGTCCAGGCGCAATAGCCGCATGGCGTAGGCGCATTGATGTGACAAAAATTGGGCATAGCGCTGGCGCATAGGTCCGGCGGCATTCTGGCGCATTGAGTCAGTTGCGCATCAAACATATTATATTGGCGCGCCCACTCTGACGAGATGGGCCGGTTTCTGTTTTTTTAATATAGTTTTTTCCGCCACGAGTTGGCGCCTATGCGCCTCATGGGCCTATCAATTCGTAGGCGCAAAGGAGCATAGGCACAAATTTTTAAAAGGGCGGACTAAGCAAAGGCGCACAGCTAATTCTGCGCCTATAGCCGGGCCTATGAACAGGAACAAAGTTTTTTTACTCTTATAGTTAGGAGACTTAGAAGCATGGCTAATTGTAATGCATTCTAAAACATGTAAAATATATATATATTAATATATATATAATATATATATATACATAATATCTAAATATATATATAATATATATAATAATATATATATATTATTATAAATATATATAGATATATATATATATTATATATAATATATATTATATATAATACTATATAATATTATACAATATATATATATATAGATATATATTATATATTATAATATATATATATATATCATTATATATATATTATATTATATTATATATATATAATATTATATTATATATATTAATCTATATATAATATATATATATATATATAACCTATTCAGTATTCTGTACTACTAAATTGGCAACTATTGCTCTGAAAATTTGCAACTTTCTGCAGCTTATCGTGCTGGGATTTCCTGGGGAAACATGGACCCCTAGACATGGAGGAAGAAGTAGGAGTGTAGATATAGTTCGTCGTTTAATTACAAAAATTAATAAATGTGTTTTGTCTTCCTTATTAAAGCTATGCTTTTATTATCACTAAAAGTTTTCTTTGCAATAAATTTAGCGTACAGGCACTCGCCGCAAAGTCGCAGCGTAAAAGCTCATAGGCCGCTAGCCATTGGACGTTACAAAATATAGGCGCACTAGGTCCGGGGGCATAGGCGCAGTAGGCGCAGGCGCACTCAAAAAAATTGTAGGCGCGCCAGCTCTGATATATATTATATATATTATATTATATATACTATACTAATTATATATTATATAATATATATTATATAATATAATATATACTAATATAATATATATTATATATATATATGGTGAAGGTAAGAATAAACTACAAAATCCTCCCGCGAGCAACCAACTTGTACGAAAATTTGTTACAGTAAATAATGGCACCAAATTTATACCATTCTTTTATAGTATATTTACTATAATATATATATAATATATATATCTATATATATATATTAATATACTATATATATATAATATATATATATATATTATAGCTATACAAAGGTGGTAATTAACGTGTTGAAGCGTTAATCCGTTAATTAAATCGTTAATTTTTCGTTAACTTTTAACGATTTGTTTATTCAGAAAAGAATTTACCCCTTTATTGATCAAATTATGAGAATTTTAATGTTAACGATTTAAAGATTTCTCAAAAATCCGTTAACCGTTACCTTATTTTAATTATTTTATAAAAATAATTTCTTATCAGATTTTAAATTGTATAGATTCGATTTCGATAACGGATAAACTTTTTTTTCAAAACTCAGAACGCTCCTATAAATTGCTCAAAATGTGTTTATTCTTGCACGGTTATTATCTCGTTACTAATGCTTAACATGCCTTTCTTATGCTTTATTCTCATTTCTTATTGGTTCCCTGAAGAAAAAAAGATAGTGACTGTTGCAAGTTAATGAGTCATACTTCTTTAGTTGTTACTTGACTTGTTTCTTTTGTGACAGTACAAAATATAAGACGTAGCCTAATAAACGTTGTAATTTATAAAAATATATACATATTGTTATTAAACTGGGTGAAACTACTCCCTCGAATGATACCGTAAAAAGTACTTGGTGTACCACGAAACAAATAACATATTTGGAATTGTGGTAAAATTTTATTAAAGATAAACGTTATTTTAAATAAAATAAGTTATAAATTAAAAAATATAAAGTATACGTTTTAAAGTGTACGATATCTTACGGCACAAATTTTATCGAATAAAGTGAGTTCGTGAGTCAGTTTTTAAATTGTAAGAATGTGTTGGATGACTCGGTTTTAATTAAGTTCAAAAAAATATGTAGTCTAATAGGATTTTGCACATTTTAAGTTTAATCTAGTGAAAAAAACTGCGTCAAATGTAAAAACCACTCTTAAATTTCTTACAAAGAAACATAGTTATTCTGACGTGACAATGTAAAGGAAAAAATATATTGCAATAAACAAGAAATTCCGTTTTTAAGCAAGTGCATCTTAAATATAGTAATAAAGTATTAAAATAATATTATTTTTTTTGTTAACGATGCTCGAGCGTCACTAGTAGTTATCTTAAATTTACACATTTGAATTAACCTAACCTAACCTAACCACACCTACCTAAACATTATACCTGAACCTTAAATGTTTGCTCATTTCCAGTTTAAAATCCATAAATTAAAGGTAAGTTTTTGTTTCCATTAACAAATTTCATACGATTCTTCTCTTTCTTCTCTTCTTCTTCTACAGACTCCTGTAAGCGGAACCTTTGGCAGATTGTTTCTGAGAAACCCCTCCAACCTCGCAGTTCGGTCTCAAAGATACCCGACTCTCCAGCATCCTCCATCCGACGTCTTCTTCTCTGCAATGCCTCTACGTTATCAATCATTTGGTTCTTTGGTTGACCTACACGCGTCTTCATCTGGCCTCCATCTGTGTACCTCATCGGTATTCTATCTCATTCATACTCATCATATTCCGTTAGATCCGTAGCTGTCACTTTCAAAAACCGTACATTACTCTCGCACCCCAACCTCTCTTATATCATATTTCCATTCATCTCTCGTAAACCCTTTATGTTTAATCTTAACACAATCATTCCACACGCTTGTATCCTACTCTTAATTTTTGTGGTTAAAGCCCACGCTTCGCAACCATACTTTAGTATAACTGGTCGTAGTAAACACCGTATAATTAATATTGTCAAGATTCGAGGGACATCCTGCTCGTATTAACGGAATATAGCAATTTACTGATTATTTAAACTTTCTATTCTACTATTCAATTCTATGTTTAATAACATTTCGCCCGAACAAACTCCAAGGTATTTAAACTGATCACCCTGCTTTAATTCCTGATCCCTCACTCTAATATTCTTTTCTCCTCTCTTTACTATAACATCACCAGTCTCTCTTCATTTATCCTCATTCCTCTCCCCTCAACCCCTCATCCCATAACTGCAATAAAATTATCTGCAGACCTCTCTTCGATTTCCGCAACAAGAAGGTCATCTGCGTATCCAAGATACAGTTCTTCCATCTCGTCTCTGGACCATTTTTCCACAATAATCATGAACAAGATAAACAAAATCGGAGAGAGACCTACCCTTTCCCCCGTATTCAACCCTCAAACAACCATCGTCCATCTGGGTCTTCACTTTGCATTAACTATTCGTATAAGTGCTCTTAATTGCTTTTCTCAGTTTTTCGGTATCCATACTCTCTCGTTCTAAGTACTTCACAGTACCTCCGGATCGATCAAAGACCTTCTCTGTCTACAAATGGCCAGAATACGCTGATTCAATACTGTTTTAGTTTTTTGTACATATCTGGTTTTCGAGATAATCATCGAAAGGCTCTGTAAGTTTGACCTTAAAACTGTGTTAATATATATATTATATATATATAATTATATAATATATATATATATAATATATTATATATATTATATTATAATTTATATATATATATAATATATATATATATCTATAGTATTATATAATATTATATATTAATATTATAATATATAAAATATATATATAATATATATTAATATAATATATATATATATATATTATATATTGTTTGTTTTATTTATTATTTATATATAATATATATAATATATATATGGTTATTTGCAATCTTTCGTCTGAGCTTCGATTATCGATATATTTGAAATCATCGATTATTCGACTATATTTAAAATCATCATATACGAATCGTTATCCTAACGTTAATAAACAAAAATCGCATATTTCGGACTTTGACCTGTAGGATTAAGTTGACTTCGCTGATGTTGTGCAAACTAATTAAATTTTAATATATGTATTTAGTGACTTTTAAATTATATTTGTGTATCTATACATATTTATAATGATGATGGGTTTACAAGCCTTCCTAAAAGCTTTTTCATTTCATTTTCACATTTACTCAGCATGAAATAATATATGGAAAATTTTTAAGGAAAATAAGTACAATTTTTTTATATCTAACACTGAGAAAGATCAAACTAACTAGTGCAGTAAATCAACTGATATTTATATATATAATATATATATAATTAATTATATACTTCTATATGTTATACGTATAATACTATATTAATATATAATATAAATACTATATATATATATATATATATTCACGCATATATTAGGGCTCGGCTCGAGCCCCTAAAAAGGCTTTACCCTTTTTAGAGGCTCGACCGATGGGGGAGGAGGGGGGGGACTTTTCTATATAATGTATATATAATATATATAATATATATAATAGTATATATATATTATATATATATATATATATATATAATGTATTATATATATTAAGAACCAGAAACGCACGTCATGTATGAATAAGGAGGGAAACTTTGGTAGGAGGGAGGAGGTGTTTAAAGATGAACAAGTACTTTGTAGGAATTGTTGAGATTTGTGGTGAGAACCTGCAGATGGTCGAGGAAGGAGGTTGGGTGAGGAGGATATTCTGGAGGAAATATAATAGAGGCAATAAAACGCTAAAGGAATGGAAACAAATCGAATGGATTTTAGTGCTTGAATTATCAGACTGGAGATAGGATGGAAGTATGGCTAATAGAACTACTGAATGATGATATGGACAAAGATAGAATACCTGACGAATGGAGCAGAGCGTGGTTTGCCCAATAATAATATATATTATTATATATATTATATTAATATATTTAAATATACTATATATATATATATATATAAATTATGATATATAATATACTATATATATAATAATAAATATATATTATATATATATATATATATATATATTATAATATATATATTATATAATATATATAAAGATATATATACTATATATATATTTATAAAATATCTAATAATAATATTATATATATTATTATATTATCTAATATATATCAGAACTGGGCGTTGCGCCTATGCGCCTATTGTTCGCACTATCAATTTGTAGGCGCAAACAATTTTTAAAAAGGCGGACTAAGCCAAGGGCCACGCCATCTTGCGTCTATGCGGCTATGAACAGGCAAGAAGCATTTTTTTACCCTGAAAGTTGAATTAGAGCGTGGCAAATTGTATCATTCTGAAAATCAGTGTAAATACTTATAAATATATATATATATTATATAATAATTATATATATATATTAATATATAATTTAATATCATAATATATATAATATGATATACTACATATATATATATATATCTATATTATATATATAATATTTTTTACTATAAATTAATTATTATTATTACTGTATATATATATACTATTTATTATTATATATATATTTCTATATATATATATATTGCTAACTCAAATGTTATCCTATATAATATATATAATATAGATCTATATATATAATATTATATGTTAAATTTAATATATATATATTATATTAGAGTATTATAGTTTAATAATATATAATTATATTTATATATAACTTTAGTGTTTTAACTATCAATATAATGACATTATGTGACTTATGAAATTTTCTTCTTCAGCGCTCGTGCTGAACCTCCGGGGGAAACACTTTGAACAAGACATTGAGGAGGAAGAGGACGTGTATATATTACAGTGTTTTTAGTTAAAAAATTTAATAATTGTTTTTTCTTCCTTATAAGAGCATGCTTTTATTATCGCATTAAAGTTTATTTTGCACCTATAATTTGCGACATCAGGCCAGCGAAAATTCACAGGCGCATAGCGCTAGGACATAGGCGTAGTGCATGAGTGAAAAATCTATATGGCCGCATAGGCGATAAGGATCTAGGTCCGCGGCATAGCGTATAGGGAGGCGACTCCAAAAAATTTATAGGTGCGCGCCAGTTGATATATATTATTATATTATAGTTTATAATTATATATTATATATATATATAATATATATGATTATATATTATAATATTATCATATTATATATATATTAATATAAATTTATATTAAGAAAGGAGATAAAGAATTTGTACGACTCAGAGTGTACTTTCTGAATGTTGCAACAATAATATAAGGATATTGGAAAGGAGACTTGAGAATTCAGAGTTTGAATGATAACTGGAGTTGGCAATATGGCTTTAAGCGGAAAAGAGTACAATAACTTAAGTTGATGAAGA
>JABUQX010025464.1:0-25031 GCA_015478945.1 Trachelipus rathkii
TAAGTAATAGTACTATACCTTATACTTATATGAGCAGTATCAGTACGAAATGAATAAGTGATGTTGAGAGCTTATATTATAACGAGAAGGATAGTGATTAAATATACGTAAACTACATATAATATTATAATATATATATTATAATATACTCTCTTATGAGCGGGTCACATAGTATATATTTATATATAAGTGAAATTTTACAAAGGATGAAATCACAAATTTGGGTTCAGTAAAGAGATATATATAACTAGATATATATATTAGATTATGATCCTGAAAACCAATTTCACCTTCCCTTCCTTTCTCCCGTCCCAGCCGACCTGACGAACTGAATACCAATCCTAGGATGACTGCGCCATTGCAACGAATGACAAACTTTCTGTGATGAATCCCGGTACGACACCTTAATTCATTATCAATAGATCAAAGTATTCTGATTTTAGTTATATTTTTTTGACCGTAGAATAGTCCATCAATACCCCGAGCATGTGTACGGGATTGTTCAAAAGCTGATCTATATAACGGAGGGGGGGGTGTTACACGCCAAAGATTGCTAACGTCACGAAGCTAGCGCAGAATTTAGCGTCATTGACTGAAAAGAGCGCGAGGGACATTGTAAAGATGGAGGGATGAGGTGGAGAGCGAAAAGAGGAAGCGACCAGAAGACTGAGAAGGATACGAATATTACCGCAGCGTAGAACCAGGGGATCACCGCACAGAGGAAGAAGACCCGAGAGAGCTCGAACTAGCAATGGAAGTTAACAATTATTCTAGCACAATTAACTCTCGACAGATACTCAGCACCATTGTCCTAACAAAAAAAAAAAAGAAATAAAAAAATATACAAAAAGAAAAAAAAAAGGAGAGAAAAAAAATAAAATAGATACGAAAAATAAAAAATAAAACAAAAAAAATAGAAAATCCGAGGTGTATGTAGTGGTGGTGGTACGCTAGTGGTAATTTCCCTCGAACATCTGCCGCTACGTGCCTATAGAATGAAGATAAAGCACCAACATCTCGCCAAAGATAGAAGCGGTCAACGTGGAAGTGGGACAGTCATTGAACTAGTTTATTAAGCCTTTATGGCCCTTTTGACTCTCGACCCTGTCAGCAAAATAGCCGGAGTGAATAACCAGTAGCCGCCACCCCCGATATTGAAGAACCAGTGCGTCTCCCATAACAACAGTAAGGCGCGATAAGACCTCTTAGTATATGGCTGGAAGTTACCATGAAGAAGAGAAGAAATAATGTGCCTCGCGGCAGGTCGTATACAAGAACTCCCAAGTTTATCTTTCGAGACCGCCCCTAATAAGCAACTCGGTTGTGAATGCTGAGGTTATCCAAGACAAATTTTATTAAATGTTTTTTATGTTTAGAGAGCCAAGATGTATTCTATTGTCAAAACAGTAAATAGACGTAGAGAAAAGCGTGTAAGAGATCGGGAAAGTTAGTCGAAGTGTTAGTTTAGAGATGGCAAAGATTGTGGTATGAAATAAGTTTGAAGAGTTACTTTTGAAAGATATTAATGTTTCATCCAAGGTTGAGACGATCCCGGTTGCAAATCGAAAAAATATCTATCATCAGGCGGAGAATAGAGAGTCGGTGAACAGATTTGTATCGAGAAAGGCAATTCTAGAAAGTAAGAGCAGAGGGAGCAGAGCAAATTGAAATGAGCTCCCTGGAACGAAGAAGGGTCGCAGTCAACTCGAGCTCGAAGTATGGAGTGGGAGTTGAGGGAATAGACTTGTGGAGGTAGAATAAGATCTGGTCTAAGGAAAGTAGGATAGAGAGCTAGAATCAGCCCGGATACCTAGACAGAAACCCCTGAGCGTAACAGCCACTATTGAAGAAAAAGGTACGAGAGAAGTCGGCGATCGAACCAGACCCGAGATTGAGGCGACGCTTAAAAGAAAGCCTAGACATAAGGGAATGCAGCAGAAGAAGGCAGTCAGAGTAGCCAAAACGAAGCGGAGCGCTTGGCAGAGGCGAGATATGACGCGCCTGAGCGCAAAACCCGGCCAATGTCCTGAAATGAGTGCGCACCACGCAACGCCAGAGGTCTCCCAGTGAGGAAGGGGCGAAAAACCCATAAATCCGGTTAAAATAGGAAGACTTATAGTCCTCCAGTCAGACCGGGCTTGGAAACGCCGCAAGCCATAGGGCGAGGAAAGAACGTAGGAATGATGATCCCAGCTGGTACTAAGATATGAGAGATTGACGAAGTGAAGTTTCAAAAGATCTCGATAGCACATCCACGAGGAGAGCTAGTAGGGCGATAGCTTAGTAAGCGATCAGAAGCGGGCTTCTCTCTTCTTCGGAAGAGGTTGGCCACATGTGCGTGCTTGCCCACCAATGAGGGAAAGTGCTGAGTATTGACATAGAGACTATAGTTGACCGAGCGGCGGGGTCAGCACGTAAGCACATTTTCCTCAAAACTCGGAGGAATGCCATCCGAGGCCACCCGCCTTCCTCAATGTCGTTATGAGATCTCAGGAAGCCTCACCGAATCGAAAATGTTAATCACAGGCAAAGACATCGGACACCTGAGAGGAGATGAAGAAGAAGGAGGAAAAGAAATGCCAGAAATGTCCAGGGTGAGTTAGAGAAAAATAGGAGGCGCGAAGAGATCTGGCTTTTTTTAGTTGTGAGAAGCTAGCAACAGAGCATCAGATCGAATAAGAGGAGGAACAGGCTGAGCAGTAGCAGAGAAGTTGTATGATAGATGTTTGGCAAGAGGCAGAAAAGATTATACAGTAGGTCGCAGAACGCAAGGAGGTTAAGCGCACTTCGTTTGATGAAAGCCCGCTTTGCTCGTCGAAGAGTATACCTGCAACCGAGTTTCTAGCTGATGAAAATTGAGCGAGAGATGTAGGAGACACGAGAATTTTTCCACTCCCGGATGCACGCTGTCTGCTAGCCTGAATGGCCAGCAGAAGCAAGCACGACGAACCATCGGGATTATGGAGGCAGAGAAGAGATTTCAGTCCGAGAGGAACTGAAGCGCGCGTGCTATCCGCCAGTCCAACGATTGACAGTTCTCACCTTAGTGCAGAAGCCGTAAGCGCGTCGACCCAAGCAGCACAAGGCAAGTCATTCAATTATCACGTTAGCATATGAAGCGACGCCGCCCCCCAATCAGCCCCGATTCATGAGTGCAGAAAAAAACGCAATTAGGGGCAGGAATGGTACTTTGGAGAGAAAGTGTTAAATATAAGAGAAAAAATTGAAGAAGGATATTGTGAGTAATTACCAAAAAAGAAGAGCGAAAGGTGTATAATTTTACTAAGAGAGTAAGGGGTTAGTTGCTGAAACATATGTCGAAGTGTGTGTTCAATATGATTGATTGGGTACAATCCTCGGAATATGTGATAGGTTCGTTGATTAGGTATGCTCCGCAGATCGTTGAGAAGTAAATGAATGATTCGCCCTCCTCCTGAATCTAAATTACAGTATGCTGAGAGGACTTACAACTCATTCAGGTGTTGTGTACATTGAAGTCCGCTTAAATAGAGACCTTCAGTATCCTAAGGATGGAGAGAGATATAAACAGTCTCGTTGAGTAAGTAGTAAGATATTCAAAGATAGGATGTCGTGAAAATTATGTCTATTAGGAGAACAGGTAGCAGAGGATGCGACAAGATATTGTAGTGAGAAGGAAGAACGACTTTTGGCACAAGAACATCGAAAGTTATAGAAGATCTCAGAGATTCACGAGACGTGTTACAGCAGTATTAATGTTTTTACATAGGCACACACTGCACCACAGAGAAATTATGAAATAAGTCTATTAGTGGATACATAAATAGAGTTAGAAGGATGAATTCGCTAGGCCTCTATGAGTCTCTAGACAAGAGCAAAGGTAGGGTTACGAGTTAGAGAGGCTGATATTCCAGCAGAGGCAGTTAAGAGTTTAAGCCAGGATGTGGTTAAGTCAATATAGAAAAAACGACCCAGCGCCCATGTTTGGCATAACCGACCATCGTCTCTCTCTCCGTCTCCATCCCTTCTCTCCTATCTCTCACACACACACACATACACACAAAACGTAACACACACACTCACCGACACACACACAACCACAACAACCAAAACAACAGACAAAAACAGACTAAAACCAAAGGACGAGTCGGGATAAAAATTTAACATAAAGAATAGTATGAGATAAATGTAAATATATATACTATATAATGATATCATATTATATATACTACTATATATATATATATGATAATATAGTTTTTATATATATATATCTAGTTTATATATAAATATATTATATATACATATATACTTATCAACAATTAATAATACTATCAAATTTACATGACACACCAAAAATTCATGTGACCTTCGTTAAAACCTTTAAATGAAAAATTATAATACTGTATGTTTTATAAAAATAAGAAAGAAAATTCAAAACCGGTGAAGTACAGATGAAATATGTAAAACTATGTATAACTAGAGAAACTGAAAAGGCTCATCAAGCACTCTCCACACTAGCAAAATTTACTTACGCAAAAATTAAAAGGAAAAACTAGTAATCTATACATTAAAAAAACTTTAAAAAAAAAGCAACAGTAAAAAAAGGTCTATATAAACTGTACGTAACAGTAAATATGTGTAGCATGTATGCCTAGTAATATGTAAAGTTTAGAGATTTAATAAAGTTAAAAGGTAAGACACTAAAAGACTTCATCTTAAAATCCAGCCGTTAAGATACGTAAACGTTGAGGTTTTTCCATTGAATCCATATAATCTATAAGGAAATATCAACAAACAGGCAAATAAGTAAGAAAACTAAAAGCAGATTGAAAATGCTGGCTGGAAAATACTCTGAAATGAAGAACTAAAAAAAAATTTATTTAAAACTCAAATGATTAAACCACACCACTATCCTCACAATAGTAGCAATTCATAGTTTAAGACGCTGGTATCTTTGATAGATGGGCGACACTTTGTTAAGGAATTTTTGTAAAATAATACTGCTTTGAGTTGTTGTCGATATGTTGGAAAAGTGGGATACATTGAGTTGTTTGTACATATTCTGTTAGGC
This sequence comes from Trachelipus rathkii, assembly GCA_015478945.1. NCBI lineage: Eukaryota > Metazoa > Arthropoda > Malacostraca > Isopoda > Trachelipodidae > Trachelipus > Trachelipus rathkii. The sequence continues at coordinate 5,054 of JABUQX010025464.1, forward strand.
TACGATACCTTTGATAAGTAGGCAAACTTTGGGAATGTTAGGGCAGATTATTCATACGTTGAAGGTGATGGGTTTTAAAAAAAAAGGGTTTTGGAGGTCCCGTTTGCAGTTGGTATGTCTATAGCTATTATACAAATGATCAGCTTATTGCTGTGAAAATTTTGTTGTTAACATTTATTCGTTGGTCCACTCCTGATATTTAGTAAGGGTTATGATACCATTTTTGTTACATATTTCTATGTTAAGGTAAAAAATATACAATGATATGTTAGTCGAGATAGCATTTAGAGAAAACTGTGTGAATACGGGTCAGGCGTTCTGTTATTGCATGTTAGTTACTTTCTATCTGTTCAAGTAGTGAAACTTTGTTTATGTTGGCTGTTTATTCACGTAAGGTATGTTAGGCATTTTTTCGTTGTACATTATATTCTTAGTTCAGTGTATCGATGAATGTTAGCTTTATATGCTCGTTAAAACTTGTTATGGCTTGCATATACGTTCGTTGGCCATTATGAATAAATGAATTATTTTTATGTTATTTTATCGCAGAAATCGAATACTCGAAAATATCGACTTGAAATCCTAGTCATGGAACGGGTGGGGTGGGGAGGGAGTGGAGGGAAAGGGAGGGCGGGTGGTTTGATTTTACTGATTTGAGATTTACTGCTTTAAAATCAGTCAAACTATTACACTTTACTATGATATTTGATTCCAAAGGGCTTATTTTTATGTTATGTTTGTTAAATCTTGTATTGTTGTTAGCATGAAATTAGACTTTGTTATGTTAACAATTATTCGTTGGGGATTACATGATAGTTAGGTAAGGTTTATGATTAATTTATTGTTTAAAATAATACCCTGATACTTGGAATGTGAAAAACTTATTGTTACGTAAGGCATATATTCGTATGGTGCAATATGAAGTAATTAGACAAGGTTATGAAATATATATTTTTATTAAATTATTACCATGTTAATGTAAATTAACATTGTATTAGTTAGAGATGTGCTTGAAAAAAAGTGTGAATAGGTTACGTTTATGTACTCTGTGTTAGTTTACTTTAGCTGTTGTTAGACCGTATGGGAACTGTTGTAATTGTTAGTAGTTTATGTCGTGTGTAGGCGTCATTAGGTTTTGTCGTTGTAAATTATAATTCTTAGTTCAGGTTATGCTAATATTTGGCATTATTAATGTGAAAAACTTTGTTACGCCAGCATATATTCGAGAGTTGTTTATTCTAAGAACTTATTTTATGCTATGTTTATCCCAAAATGTAACTCGAAATGTGACCTGAATCATAAGATAAAAGAAAGAGGAAGGTGAAGAGGAAGGTGAGGGGAGGGGGGGGTTTGAAATTATACTGATTGTACTGCTTTAGGATCGGCTAATAGTTAATTAATTACGTTACTTGATAATTTATATTCAAATAACTTCAATTTATGCTGTGTTCGGATAAAACTTTGTTATGTTATGTAGTCTTTCTGATAATTAGATAAGGGTTAAAATTGATTTTTTAATATTAAGCAATGTTATATTTAAAATTAACTTAAATGTAGAGATTTGCTGCTAAAGGTGTTGAATGGATACGTTTTTGTATCTATTGTAGTTAGCTTTACTGTGTTAAGTGTGGAAACTTTGTTAATAAAAGTTGATTCGTGCTTAAGGCGGGTTGGGTTTGTCGCTTGTACATTTATATTCTGTAGTTGATGGTGATGCTATGTTAGTTTATTAATGTTAACTTTGTTACCGTTAGCAGCATCCAAGTCATAGGTCAGGCGTATCAAAGGAAGCAGAGGCTTTATGCAGGTTCCATTCGAATTCGAATGACCTGAAACCGGAAGGTCATGAGGTGGGGTTAGCCTTGGGAGTCGGAGGGGAAGGGGGAGGGGGAGGCCACTGTGGAATGGAACAGTGCATAAAATCGATTTTTCCGTCCTGTATTTATTTTTTGTCTTTTTGTCTGCTAAAATGCGTGGGATAATGTCTGGGTGTGAGATACGGAAATTTTAATCAAACTTTCCAAACCATAACACAGCGTATTATAATATAATATTATATTATATCTATATATTATATATATATATATATATATATAGTATATATATATATATAATATATATTATATATAGTAAGTATTATATTATATATATATATAATAGTAGTTAATATTATATATTTATATATATAGTATATTATATATATATATTATTTTGAGTTCAGCAAAGTTGTTCACAACTCTGAATGACTCAGCTCACAAAGATTATGAAAAAATTTTATTAGCTGTTCGCGATTCTGTTTTATCATTGAATGTGCAAATTTTACAGCAGATAAACAAAACTTTACAGAAAAAAGAAAAAAAAAAAAAGGTGACGAAATCATAAAAAACAATGCCAGATTCGCAAGACGTCATCAATATATTTTCATAATCTGGCGAATCCGGCATCTTATATATATATATATATATTATATTATATAGTTAGTATTTATATATATATATATATATATATATAGTATAAGTAGGTATTTATTATGTAATATATATATTTATATATATTATATTATATATATATATTAGTATATATATTATATATATTAAGTATATATATATCTATATGTATTATATATATATAATTAGTATATATGTATATATATATATATATATTAATATATATATATATATATATATATATATATAGAATATATATATATATATATATATATATATATATTATTATATAAGTTCAGGCCTCTCATAATAGGGTGACATCCTTGTAGGGTGTAAATTAAAAACTACCAATAGCTACATGAAAAGCTGAATATAAGTTTTTGAAATCATCGCTAAACATTTTAAATTGGGGCGGAAGAGGGAAAATGAGAAGAAATAAAATGAAAAAGTATAGAAAAAATAATAAATATGTTTTGATGTAACGACAATTGTCGCCTTCCCCAAATTTCTCCGACATCCGCATTACATTCCCCCAATATTTAGGTTGGGCTCAGGCAGACATGCTTAAAATTACGACTTGCATGAGATTGGGAATAGATTTTATTTTAGATGTTATTAACATAAATGCATGGTAGCAGAATAGGGTAATCTACGGGGGGTTTCCACCCCCAGTACCCCCGCGTGATTGGTGTAAAATTTTTTAAAATATAAAGAACATTATATTTCTTTCTTGACTGAACAACACAAACTCCAAATCGATGATTTTAGAAGTTACGGGCCTTAAAATATTGAAAAATTAAAGTCCCATTCTTCTTTCAGTTGTCACTAAATGTTTTAAGTTTTTTTTCCTACTGCTGTAACGTTTATTTTTTGTAGTTATTTATTAAATTTAATAATCATTAATTTTTTTTTGTTTGCTCCTGCATTAAAATGTTCACTGATTTCAAAAATGCATTCAGTTTATATATATATAATATATATAGTATATATAATAGTATATATATATATTATACTATATATATTATAATATATATATATATAAATATAGTATATATAACTATTAATATAGTAATAGGTATATATTATTTTTCATATTATATATTATATATATATATATTCGAGTAAAAAATGAAAAGTTTGGAAGGAGGATGAATGGGAACTTACAAGGTAATAGGAGCTCTTCTGGAAGGAAATACGAAAGGATAAGAAGAGAATTTTTTTTTTTTATTTTTGAAAGAAAGTAAAGGGATTCTTCATAGAATGATGAATTGGGATGGTGATTTCGTGACAGATGAAATGGATGTGAGGAGAGTGATGAAATGGATGTGAGGAGAGTGATGAAATGGATGTGAGGAGAGTGATGAAATGGATGTGACGAGGGTGTGGAGTGAACAATTTGAAAATCTGCAAAACATTAGCAGTAATGAAGAGGTGATAGTGAATGTGTGTGTGAGTTTGATGGTGTATGGAGAAATATGTATTTTGGGGATGAGGTAATTAGAAGGGAGGAACTGATAGGCAGAGTGAGAAAGTCGAAAAATGGTAAATCTGAAGGCCTAAATGGAATTATCGGTGAAATGATCAAGACTGGAGGCAAGTTTGGGATTGATTGAATATGGGAGTTGTGTAACAAAGCTTTCGTGGAAGGTGTAGTTCCGAAGGCTTGGAGGAGAGCAGTATAGTACCCATATATAAGAGTAAGGGAATATAAGGGGAACTGTAGGAAGTGTAAGGGAATTAGACTATTGAGTGTAGTAGGGAAGGTATATGCTGGTATTTTGGTTGAAAGAGTGCATCGAATGACTGAGAGACTAATTGTCGAAGAACAAGGTAGATTTAGAAGTGGTAGAGGATGTGTTAATCAAATTTTCACATTGAAACAAATGATTTAGAAAATGAGAAAAAATGAATAAATTGTATTTAGGTTTTATGTACTTGCAGCAGGCGTATGACAGGATTAATAGGGAAGCTCTGTGGCAGGTGTTAATGATATATGGTGTTGGTGGTAGTCTTCTGAATGGAATCAAATGTTTGTCTGATGATAGTGAAACATGTGTAAGGAAGAGTGGAGTTGAAAGTGATTTTCTTTAATAATAATAGTGGGTGTGTAAAAGGAGGGGTTTGAAAATAAATGTAGATAAGAATAAGGTTTTGGTAGTGAGTGAGAAGAGTTCGCGGTGTGAATTCATTTTGGATGGTGAGCAATTATCGGAGTTTAAATATTTATTGTATACGCTGAATGAAAAGAAAACGGAGTATGCAGATCTAGTGCAATTAATTCCCTGGTTGATAGATACAAAGCCACTAATTTTAGAGTGCGAGGATTTTCCATGAGTGTTTGTTGTTAGCGCCTGTTTGAATGTATACCAGAGTAGACAACTATGGTATAGATAAGCGAATGGATCTCACGATGTATAATCTGCTCAGGATGGATACTTTAGGGGCGTGTTCAAGTGCGACGAAGCAATTAGATAAAATGAGGGATGACGCCCTAGGGGTTTTTGGTGGTGTGATAGAAAGTTGTACAGTCAGAGAATAAATGAGGCGTGGCACTTAAGATTGTTTTGGTCATTATGGAAAGGTTGCCCGTGCTTTGAAAACCCCTTATTTGACGCCTCAAGCGCCAAAATCTAACTATATAATTGAAATTTCCAAGTCAACTGCCGATCATGACTTGGATTTGTCCTGGCCGGTCTGAAGTTCCGGACATCCTGATTCCTCAGGCCTAAAAAAGAAGCCTTCGGTCATTGAGTGCAGTGTTTTTCAGTGGAAATATTACCAATTCCTCCGAGTTGAGGGCATTAGCGCAAGTCAGGCTTGTGACATGGGCTTGGTCATAATGCCGGTCGATCATGACCTGTGGAGAAAAGCGCTACAAAATGCTAAAAAGCGCCAAAAAAAATCAAAAAGTACCGAAAGAGCATCAAAAGGTAACAAAAAACATTTTTTTTTACAGTTCACTACGCACTCACGGGTTGGAACCTTTTGCAAGGAGGGGACAGTAAATTATTCGTTAAATGGTGAATGTTTGTGGGGCAAATGTTTGCCATCGATCTCAGTCGCTCTAAATAGCTGACGATACACAATGAGGCATATGCTTCGCAGTAATTGTGAAATTCTACGGGGTGTTTTGGTTTCTGGCGTCGAGCTCTCAGCTTAAGGAGTATGGAGGAGATGGTAGCTACGTTACGCACTGCCTACTTCGAATCCTAGAGGCTAAGGAGAAGGTGAGGCATAAAGAAAGAAAGAAATTCATGATATATATTATATATATTATATTGTAATATATATAGTATGATATATATATATATATATTATATATATATATTATATATTAAATATTATATATATTATAGATATTAATATATATTATATACTCTATATATATTATATATAAACATAATTAATAATTATATATAATATATATTATATAGTATATAATATTATATATAGAATATATATATATAATATATATATTATATATATTATATATATATTTTATCTATCATCTTTATATTTCATGTTTTTTTTTTTTAATATATATCTATATAATAATATATATATATATATATATATATATATATAGTATTATATATATATATAAAGTGAATTAAGTAGAGAGATTATTTGGAGAGCACTAATTTACATGTAAAGCTCTTGAAAATTAGCATATTGATTTCTTTAATTACTAAGGGGAAGCGTTAAATTGGTTGCCAAAAGTTTCTTGCTGGTTCAACAAATCCTCAGAATTTTTTATTTCCAAAGTTTTCTTAATTGCTCTTCAAACTTCAAACTTCTTCAAGGGGAGGGCACAATTTTTTCTCGGGTTGAGCAAAATTTTCAACCCTCCTAAAAATGGACATAAAATTCTTACTTTTCGGGCAATTTTGATGGGGAAAAAGCAAACCGCAGCTTTTTCTGATCTCTAAAACGTCGTTTTCGGGTGTTTTCTGTGTTTGTAGTCATTGTTTTGGTATTTTCATTTTTTTTAAACCTATGGTTTTGACAATTTTAGCTTCAACTACAACAATTTTTTTTTTCGAAATGACCTCAAACTTGAAATATGCATAGATGGGTCCATTACCTACAAAATGCACGAAAGGTGGTTTTTTTTTTATGATTTGAAATTATTGATGCATGCAGCAATGTCAAATTCAAAACCCACTTTTTTTGGTTTTTGAAATGAAAAAGTGCGATAATTTTTTCTACTCATGCGATCTGGATGAAATTTGCAGAGCATATGTAGTCAAGGGCAGATTGCACCTATTGTTTTAGCTTAGATTAATTTGCTTTGTAGTAATATGCAGTAGTTATGAATTTGTTCTTGGAACAAATTTTCCCCCCAAAAAAATTTGGAATTTTTAAAAAATTTTCTTGTAGTTCATTGTGGGGGACAGAAAACTTCTACCAGACGTTCTAAAGACAAGAAGCAGAAAGAAGAATAAGATGTTTTATATTTGCTTTATGGTGAAAATGAGAACTGCTAGGAGTTCCTGTAGCGAGACACAGCACTGTGAAGCAAGCAATCCTGGCTGTTTATGGTGTCTCCATATAGCTATGCAGACAATGTGTTTCGACACGCACTGGGCATCAAACAGAGGAAGGCGCTTAGATGGGGCTTGTAGCAGATTTTGAAAAGATCCTGAGTAGCAGAGCTGCTTTACCCTAGGGCTTGGCGCCACGCATATTCTTGGCAGTCATGTTGAGAGGTGTTTCGAATGTAAGTTCGGATCAACAACTGGGCCTCAACCCGATATATTCAAGAGATCCCAAAATGCATGGGCGAAGCTCAACAAGAAATAATATGACTCGGGTATCATCAACGAAATTGTGGAAAAGACATCTTCCTTCTGAAGTAATTGCCAACATAACTGCGGATTGTAACACTAAACTCACGGAATCACAACCCAGAGACGATTACAAGGAGCTCCTGCAATTGGTATTGGTGTTTGTATTTGTAGGAGCAATGAATGGAGCGGAAGTGGAATTTAAATCTGCAGGTGCCATCAGTCATGCCAGGTGGATGGGCAAGGCCATCTATTGTCTGAAGATATTTTTATCATTCCGCCGACAATTCAAACTGAGTCATGAAGAACAACGTACCTTAGAAGCTGTCTGTATTTTTCTGCGTTGAGTGTATTGACAAGCTTGGTTCAATGCCGCACAAGCAGCACTTGGCCTGCGGCCAAGCAAAGACTTATGACCTCTTGCGAAGCTTTGTTGGATCTATCAGGGAGATTGTCAAAGTATCTCTGAGTAGAGGCTCTTGGTGAAATTCTCAAAGTATTTGTTGTATTTCAATGCAGAATTGGTAGCTCGTGCTCGTTTGATGCGCTCAATTTCAGACGCGAAGAAGAAATACGAAATGGCGAACAAAGTCGCTAATGACACCGAGAGCCCGAGACATGAAATTCAAGAAGTTGTAAACGGGCCGCAAATTTCGAAGGACAACCAGTTGGAAGAAATGGTTTATGGCAGGGTTATTTCTTTAGATTAGCTAAAGGGGACGCATGAATTTTTTTGAGGCGTTTCCAGTTAACGGCAAGACTTTCTCAAGAGAATCCCCCCCCAGTAACTTGGGCCTGAAAATATATGCGTTTTAAGGAAGGATTGGAGATTGGTTGAAGTCACTAAGGTCGTTTATGATGTGGGCAGGAACGAGGAGTGAAATTAAATGTACAGACTCTTACTAACGCTGCCTAACTAAAGATGTAGGACGGCAGAAGCATATATGTTTACAGTGTAGTACAGGTCAAATGCCGAAAGCTGTATGCGGATGTTTCAAAAATCACTCAATAACTGTTAGAATTAGATTATTCATTTATTTTTCCTTATTGGTTATTTTTTTTCATGAGAATTGCATCTATTTAATTTAAAATTACATTTGAAATATGTAAAAAAAAAACATTCTGTCATTTTATTCCACTGGGTCAATGTTCATATTTGAAAATATATACTGGTACTATATCATAAGTTCGTTAATAGATGTTCCTAGTCACGATTTTGATGACTAAAGCTGTTATACGAAAGGCTCGGTTCGAGCTATAAGTAGGCAACAACTATGGTATATATAACTATAATTATCTGTGAACCAATTATTGGCCTATGATTTGAGCATATAATCATGAGAAAATAATGAGAAGTTTCAAAGATACGGCCCAAAGACGTCGCTCGCGCAGCGCAAAAATTCCGAGTTTTTTGAAACTTTGACACACTCAGGTCGGCACGGTAACATGCTCCAATTCGTGCTCAAACTTTGGCTACTTCCGAAAAATCGGCAAAGACTGATCATTTTGTGGGGTCCCGTTGACAAAATTCGGGAAATAATTTTCTCAGCCCGCTATCCTGCGGTCACGCCTAATATATATGTATATATATATAATATATATATATATATATATATAGTATAGTATTATATTATATATATAGTTATATATATATTATATATAATATATTATATATATATATATATATATATATATTTACGATAAGTTTCTCTTTTGCTTCCATGAAACATGTTAATATTATTGCTGTTAAATTGTTGTTAAGCTTTATAAAGTTTGTTAATTACATTTTGCATAAAATGAGGGTGATTGCTATTGGTCTTCCCCTTTCCTCGCGATTTGTAAAGTAGCCTAAGCCGTAAGGGGGATAAAATGAAGTTGCGATCAGTTTAGTTAGAGATAAGAAACGGCTACGAGATTTATTCACAAGCTTTGAGAGTCTTAATTTCTTCTTAAGACGTTCAGATAGCATTTTTATATCATTTTTTTTTCACCTACTTCATTACTATTTTTATAGGAATTGCTATGGCCGTGATTTTTTTATAGTAAAATCGGTGCTGCCGAGTCCTGCCTGTTTTTTTTTTGCTATTTACCATATATAATATATATATATGTATATATATATATATTAAATATATATATATATATATATATATATATAATATATATTATATATATATATTATATAGTATATATATATGATATAATATATATATATATCTATATATATTATAATATATATATATAATATTATAGTTACATTATATATAATATAATATAATATATATATTTTATTTTATTGTTATTTATTTATACATATCACCATATCCTGCAGACTGCAAGGTGGTGATGGTGGGTGATAATCATTTACAAATATGCAGGCACCAGTCACGAAAAGAATAAAATAGTAGAAGGGGTTTTCAGCGCTTGCTAGCCTGGGTTATCGTCAAAATTGGAAAATTTCTCAGTATGGATTCTGAGTTCTTGCGGAAAAAACAGTATCATCTCGGCTATATGTAGTACTTATTAATTTCTTCTTTTTTATTGAATTGTTGTATTTTATATTAAAAATTTTTCAAAAGAAATTAAGTTAGAATTTTGTAGCTCCTCCAACTCTGATTCAAATGAAATTGAATTAAATTATAAAATTTTTACGCTTTCAAATTCCGAATTGTAAAAAGATATTTTTTTCCTAGTTAAGTAGTTAGAGATAACTTTAAGCCAAAATACTCTCGTGCCGTTGAAAACATCGTCAAACCACTTCTTGAAAGGACCTTCAGATTATTATCGTTCTCTCCACAATACACATTTTCATAAAAAGACTCTCTTCTTCTTTCCGAATCTCTGCTCTTCTGGCTCTTCTGGGCTTTTGCGCGCCTCCTCTGGATTGCGCAGCTGCGTCCACACTCGACATGACGGTCAAATCATATATATATAAACTAAATTAACTAGTTTTAAGTGTATATATATATATATATATAGTTATATTATATATTATATATATAGTATATATATATATATATTATATATATTATATATATATATATATATATATAATGTTGGTACTTATACGATACAGAATAAGTAAAAGAAGTGCGGAATGCGAGTATTGAATTTATAAGAGGTGTAACGTGAGGGACAGAGTTAGGATGATGCAATAAGAGAAGAGCTGGAGTCGCGGCCGCAATAAGTGAAGTGTATTGAGAGAAAGCCAGCTGAGAGATTTACGTGTGGCGGAGAATGGAGGGCTGGAGATCTGCCCGAAGATTATTAATTGGAGACCTATGGGAGCGAGACCAGTGGAAGACCTGAGAAAGAAGATGGAAGGAATGCTGTGGAAGAGGCGATTGTGTAGAGGGGAGAAACGATGGAGAATGTGGACAGTATCAGCATATTCGAAGACCGGGATGCCTGGAGGGATTTCTGGAGGAGCAACACTTTATAGGTTCTACCTTAACAGGATTGGATGGGTGAGGAAGGTGACGAATATATATATGAATATATATTATATATTATATATATAGTAGGTATATAGTATATATATATATTAATATTTTTTCCTTAGTTATATAGTTATATATATATATATATATATATGTTTAATATTATATATATATATATATATATATATATTGGCTTAATTAAAAAATAATGAAGCACAAACAACAACAACCACTAATCGACAAAGTATAAAAAAACTAAACACAGAGTAAATAAGAAGGCTTATCGTCTTATATTTTAGCTTATTAAATATACTTTTCAGCAAAAGCTAAATTTTTTCGTCGCACTCGCGCTCACCCGAGTAAAATGTGGTCCGTTATATATATACACCTCCCTATATATATATATAGTAATATATATATATATATATTAATATATAATAATATATCACTATCACTACTATACCACTCTATCCCGCGTCACTCATACTAATATATACTTCTTACCCTATATATTCTACCTATATACTCCTACCTACCCCTACCTACACCCTATACCTACTTTTATAGCATAGACCAAACAGTGAGATAACAATCTCAAACTTTAATTCAATTCTTCACAAATCACTCTCAAAAGACATATAAGCCCCGCATGCAGATCAGTTGTCGCAGATCATCTTTGGGTAATGCGGCCCCCTTACCCTACCATCTTAATGACGGTCACTGATGATATATATATATATATATATATATTATATAATATATATATAGTATATATATATATATAGTATATATATATAGTTATATTATATATAGTATATATATTATATATATATTGATATATATAGTATATATTAGTAGCTAAATTATCGTGTAACATGTTAAATCGGGCATGGTGCGACCCGGCCTCAGTTCTCGCATGCAACGTCCAGAACTTTTTGTCAGATCACATTCAAATGCGATCAAGGGAGAGCCTACGATATACTATTATTATCGTGGCTTGGTTTTAAGTTAATTAAGCTTTTGATGGATCTTCGGCTTTCAATTGATTTAATATTCTATGTTTTAATAAGCCTGAACAAATATTAAGAAATACATAATAGTAGCGAAATATACATTTTATTTATTGATTTTTTTAGCTCTAATAGAGACCAATTGCTCTATATTGCGTCAAATATATTAATGAAATATATATATATATATATTATATATATATATATTAGATTATATAATATATATAGGGTATATTATATTATTATTATATCTATATATATATATATATATATATTGTATATTTATATAATTATATATTATATCAGGGGCGTATACATATGGTAGGCAGGGTAGGTAGCTCCTACTGCAATATTTTTTAGTGCTTTTAATAAAATATATTAAATGGTAAAGTATATTATAAATTATTAGATATTTTATTTTGAAAGTGTAAAAAAGAAACTGATTTATAAAATAAAATTTCAAGAAAATCACTACTTAGTAAGTAACAATTATAATAATTAGAATTCATATTGGAAATTTTCGCTTCCTACATCTTGTTCCTAAGCATAAATTGGAAAGCGGTGGGCGTTACGGGTAGATCTTGCATATTTCTATAAATATTATAGTGTGGGGGGAGAACGGAAAAGGGGTTTTGTGCGGTTTCGGGGTTTGGGAGAGGGGTGGCGGTTTGTCTTTGTGCACGGTTTGGGGGGGAAAAGCAGAAGCGTCATACCTTGGCTGTTGACGAAAAAGTAAGGCAAGATTCTTCGTGAAGTACCGAAACTTTCGCTCACCACCGCCAGTGAAATCGTACGATATAATTTGAAAGAAAAGATTGTGAATATCTCTCTCTCTCTCTCTCTCTTCTCTCTCTCGTCTCTCTCTCTCATCTCTCTCTATTCTCTCTCTCTCGTCTCTCTCTCTCTCTGCTCTCTCTCTCTCTCTCTCTCTCTCTCTCTATCTATCTATCTATCTATCTATCTATCTATTTATCTATCTATATATTTCTAACTATCTATCTATCTATCTATCAATGTACGATATTTTCTAATTATGGTGGCAGAGTGAAAATAAATGTTTAGCGCATTATATTTGCTGTGTTATAGTTTTTGGAATAGAGGCAGTGAAGGTGTTGTTGCTGTTGTTGAATTTTAATTACACTGTAAATTTTATTTTAGGGTGTTTGTTTTTACCTTTTTAGATGAAAATAATTTTTAAATAAATTTTGGTAGTCTATGTCAGGCTTTGAGTGCAATCTATGCATATAATGAGCACACTAAATAAACATCAGCTTTATTCAATTCAGTGACGTGAAAAATTATATTTTTCTGTCAAATCCTTAAACAACGTATTACACTACAAGAGTTTCTGTTTTTGATAGATTCTCTAAACCTATGTTTGAATGAAAAACATAGAATATATATATATATATAGTATTTAGTATGAAACCAGACTCTCTTTTTAATTAAAACATCATTTTAGAAAAAAATTAAATTTATTAAAATTTGCAAATTTATTTAATTTTATTTGGCCAAAATAAAGTTTGATTTAGTTTTTGCTACAATTAAGTTTAATATTTAAACATTTAGGGACATTATCCAACAGACTATATGTATACCTCGGACTCTTTTCACCAGAGAAGTTATAAAAAATTTATCCCCCTAATGCCAATGAGAACACATAAAAATGAAGATAAAATAAAACAAAAAGTCATGTTATAAAAAATAAAAAAAAAATTAAAATTAAAATATCGATAGTAATTATTCTATAAAAAATATTGATATATCGTTTTTAATTAAAATATATATTTTTCGATATATCAGATATAAACTATTTATATCGATACTTAGATCACCCTAACGTGATGGACTAGGGCAAGTCATATAATTGATTTAATATGTGTTGCAATTATGATTAAACTTATTCTTTCGGGTGAATATTTGTGTGCTAATAGTATTTAATTGTTGAAGTTTGGGTTTTTCAAGTTTTCTATTTTTTTTATTTTATTTGTTTATTTTATTTTTTATTTTTTTTTTGGTTTAATTTTATGGGAAGAGGTTGGGGTTGTTAATCTCCTTCTTTGACTTTTTTGGATTTGTAGGTTAGCAGCCTTGTTAATTGTATTATTATTGTCTTATTGAATTTTGGTAGCTTGTTTTTGTGCAAAGAAGTTTGTGTTGAGTTCATTCAAAGATACAATGATTGGTTGTTGGTTTGAGTATTGGTCAGCTTTGGTTTATCATGCTACCTTTGCGTTAAGGTTGGGTACGCAGACCCAGGCAAAATATGTGTTTGATTTTGTTGGAAGGGGATATGATGGTTGGTTACAACTCTTTAGGATAAATATTGTAATCTATCTATCTATCTATCTATCTATCTATCTATCTATCTATCTATCTATCTATCTATCTATCTATCTATCTATCTATCTATCTATCTATCTATCTATCTATCTATCTATCTATCTATCCAGTAAAATAGGTGCTAGATTAAGTATAAACATGTCTAATGTGTTATGTGTGCAGATGATCTGATTTTGTTGGTTCCCTCAATAGACGGACAACAAAAGCTGTTAGATATAACAGAAAAAGTAATTAAGAGATTATGCTTGAATTTAAATGTAGATAAAAGTACAGCAGTTGGGTTTTGTTATAGATCAACTAAAAATAAGGTTAAATTAGCTAAAACGAGGATTTCTCAGGACCTTCTAAAATATTCTGTGGAATTTAAATATCTTGGTTGTATTTTAAATAAAAATCTAGAAGAAAATTTTGATGTTAAACGAACTACGGATAAATTTCGAGGAAAATTTAATATTTTTTTAAGAATGATTGTGGTTCCGTGAGATTGGATATTGTTCTCTTCTTGTTGAAATCATTCTGTATGCCATTCTATGGAGCTAATTTATGGACGAATAAATATAATTTTAGTCAGGTTTACAGACAATTTGAAGTTAGTTTTCACAATGCTACAGAAAAAAGGTTGCGGAATTTCGAGTAGAAGTAGTAGTAGTAACCATTTAATTTGGAATTTATTGGAATGGCTCATATTAGATCATTATTTAAACTATTTGAAATTATGCCCTGTATTTAGTTTATTTAGTTAACCATGTAACTTTGTATATAAAAATGCAATTTTGAGACGGGGTATTTTGTCTAAGGATATTGAAAAAAACATTTGTAACTAAATATGGAGTTATTAATTTATTTGATAATGATTTGGATGCGTTCAAAGTGAGAATAAAATTTGTGCATAATAGGGAAGATCCCTTAGGATAACATTGGGGGATGTGATCTTGTGTTAATATCTTTAATTATGTGATATAGTTTTATATTATGTAATTTATTTTAGTGTACTATATTTGTAATGTACTTAGTATACGGAATAAAGAGTTAAAGACTATCTATCTATCTATTTATCTCACTCTCTTTTCTTTCTTTCTGCTTTGCTCTCTCTCATCTCTCTCGTTCTCTCTCTCATCATTCTCTTTCTCTCTCTCTCTCTATATATATTATTATATATAGTATACACCACACATATATATATATTATATATAATATATATTATACTATATTATATATTTATCTATATATTAATATATTATATATATATATATATATATATATTGCAGTTACAAAAGAAACAAAAGTGGAGGAAAAGAGTGAAGAATCAGGAGATCAAGATGAAAGCTCAAATGCGGCGCAAGAAGAAGAAGAAGAAGGAGGGGATGAAGGTAAAGGTGAAGATAATGTAGAAGGAGAAGGTGGTGAAGAAGAAGAAGCTAGTAAAGAGAACGAAAGCAGTGAAGAGGGAGCAGAGGAAGAAGAAAAATCTGAAGAAAAATCTGATGAAAAGGAAGAAGATGAGGAAGAAAAAGAAGTGAAGAACAGGCAGGAGGAGATAGCAAAAGAAAGTGAAGAGACAGGAGGAGGAGATAGCGAAGACACCAAGAACGTGTAGGTGCAAAATAGGAAATAAAAGATCAAAGCGAGAAGAATTAAATTGCGATATGGACTCTACTTAACTATCGTAACTACTCCACTTCTCACCCAGCCACCGCCGCACTATTCGACTATTCTCGACACGTCAGTGATCATCTTTCCAGGACTTCCACATCGTGTTCTTTCGATTAAGATGCGTAGGCGATAGTTGGTGTCATCAAGATCACTCACACAGACACACGGATGTCATTCTATGCTTCTAGGTAGCCCTATATGTGTACAATCCAGCAGGCCAATACGATGTATAGCAACGAGCACTTTGGCATCACAAAACTTTGCATTTCACACCAAACCAAGAGATCTATTAACACGTTATCACAACATTACAAAACAACTATCAAACACAACCACATATCTACATTAAAGCGATTAATACCAAAGTGAGTCACACGACTTTTAGTAGAGAACTCCCAGAACAAAAAAAAACGTGTGGATTTGAGCAAGTATTCATCAAATCTCACATGATTTTAACAATCCCACCCCAGCTGTCTGCATTGATAAAATAAAGGCTACTAGTAAAAATATATATATATAATAACTAATATTTAGCTAAAAATTGTGAGAAGTTTAATGAGTATAATAATATAATGAGTTATATGGTATTACAAAGTTTTAAATAATAGTATAATAATGGTAATTAGATAATAATATATATACGCTAGTAACTATTCCTTCCTTGTTTTGATCACAAAATTATAATATACTACCAAATAACCCTATTAGCTTATATTTTCACCATTTCTTATATATTTTCATCCTAATATTTGTTATGTATTGCCCCCATTCAAGGTTCAAATTATTTAGTGGTGGCACGATCGAGAAAAATATACTATAATATGATATAATATAATTTCTACTGTCTATTAATATTTTTGTCTTTTATTATGATTTAATCATATATATATACATAGGATTTATATATATATAATATATATATATATATTTATATATATATATAATATTATATATATTATATATATTTATATATATATTAATTATCAATAATAATGTTAATTATATCATAAATATAATATATATAATAATATAATATATATATATACTAATATATAATATATATTTAATATTTAGTCAATAATTATACCTATAATATTATATATGATATATATTATATATATATATATAAGATATATATATATAATATAATTAACGGTATATATATATATTATATAATACTATAAATATATATATATATATAATATATTATAGATTAAATGATATATTATAATCTATATATATATATATATTATATATTAATATTATATACCATTATATTATGCCGTCTAAATGATATTTATGTGACGCATTATATAAGAGCCACTCAAAAGCTAAATTATCATCCGTAATTATATAATAAAAATACTAAAGCATAAACAAGAAGATATATATATAAGACATATATTAAAATAAATATTTCACGATATATATATAGATAATAATAATATATATATATTAATAATATATAATATATATATATATATATATATTACACGATAGTATATTATTATTTATTTATTTATTTTATTTATTTACCACAATTGATACGTGAATTGCTGCTACGTTTACAGCCTCTCACATTCACAACCTCCCCTCACCTCGCCCCCCCCCACCTCCCTCCTCCACCCCACCCTATCCCTCCCATCCAACCACGCTCTTCCTCCCTCAACCCTCCCTCCTCCAGCATCTCCTTTCTTCCATCCATCCATCCATCCACCTCTTTCTTGGTCTCCCCCTTCCTCTCCTTCCTATGCCGCCTCCGCCTCCCATATTAACCTCTCCTAAACCACTCTCCTGTTCCCCATTGCTCACAGCAGCCCAATACCATCTTAAACAAATACCCTTCTCCGCTTCTTTGCGCGCACCAAACCATTCCCACAATCACCATCTCTCCCTCACCACCCTATTTCTAATCCTCTCCCTTCTGCTAACCCCACCAACCGCGCTCTAAACCCCTTCATCTCAAATACTTCCAACTTTCTCCCTGAACCTGGCATTCAACCCCCACGTTCACACCCATACAACAAGTTAGGTTACACAAATTTTTTTTCAAACATACACATTCTTAACTTTCTGTGATAAATTCCCCCCTTTTCCATCCTTCTCTCAGACCACTCAAAGCTTCATTCTTCTCTACTCTATGCTCTGTTCTCCTCCTTCAATCCCTCCCCCCTCTTTACCCAAAATCCATTCCCTAAATATCTAAAAATTCTTTACTTCTTCCAAATACTTCACCCAAGTACTCTAACTTCTAACCCCTCCCCCTCCTTTCTCTTCCCTCCTCCTCCTCAAACACTAACACTACTCTTACCTGGATTTATTTTAAGCCCCTTTTTGTCCACACATTCTCTCAACCACTCCCTCACCAAATACCTCAGCCCTGCCGCGTTCTTCGCCACTAGTGCAGTATCATCGTCCGCAAAACAGTATCATGTTCACTTTCCTTCTATCATTCCCACGAGTTTCATTCAATATTATCCACCCCCCCTCCCCTCTCCCTCACCATCCTCTGCAAACAGCTCTCCAGTAAACAAATTGAAAACCACAACGGCGACAGTTACCACACCCCACTGCCTTCAAATCCTCTCACCCACCCCACACATCTCCAACTCTCCACTTCCTAAAAACACTCTCAAACCACACATTCTACTATCCATAAAAGCCCTAATACACCTTTACGCTAATACCCCCCACCCATTGTCTCCAACACCCTCCACAATCACCGCCTTTCACTCTATTTCATATGCTTTCGTAAATCTAAAAAACACCCATACACTTTCCCTTTCCTCCCTATACTTTTCTCCACAAGCATCTTAGTGTAAACACTTGGTCCACAACCCCTCTTCCCTCCCTAAATCCTCCTGGTTCTTCCCCCATCTCCCCTCCGTAAAACCTCTCACTCTCTCAATCAGTACTTCTCCCATTTACCACCTTCCCTACCCACACTTGAAAAGAAACAATTATAACCCTCTATAAAATTCCCACATTCCATTCCTATCCCCTTATCCCCTTATACAGGGGAAACCAAAACACCCATCCTCCCAATCCTTGTGTACCACCCCCCACTCCCAAACATATATTTACTATAACCTATACGAGCCATTCCTCCACCCCTAACACTCCCTTCTTGCCACATTTCCGATTCGTCACACCATCCAGACTGCGACTTCCCTTTTTTTCCTTTAATCAAGGCCCTAAAATTCCCTCCATTTGTATTTCATCCTCCCCCTCCCTCCCCAATTCACTCCCAAATCTCACCTCTTGCAAATCCTCCTCCCCTCGCCCCACCCACTTCAAATTCATAATCCACTAAAATTTACTCCCCCCAGCCTCTTCCTCACCCTATCCCTCCTTCTAATCCCCAACTCCCCATTCCTCCCTTAATCCTCTCCCCCAACCCCTCCTTCTTCTTTCCTTTTTTATTTACTCTTTCCAGAATATCTTGCTTCCCGATTCAAAATTTTCCGTCCCCCTTTGCTACACCATTCATCTTTTGCTCTTCTCTCTTCGTCCTCTCCACCGCCCGCTTTGCTTCCACTCTAACCCCCTTCTATTTTCCTCCCAGCTTTCCTCTCTCCTAATATTTCCCAACCACTTCACATAAGCCCTGCCTTTTTCCTTGTCCAACCACCTCCTTCACCTCCGCACTCCACCATTCACTCCCTTCCCTTCTGTTTGCCCCCACCCTTTTTACTCCACATTCCCTTCTAGCCTCTTCACATGCCTCTCTAAATCTCTCCCACTCCCCCTCCACCTCCCCCAATTCCCGTCCCTCTCACGTCTCTCCACCCTATCCGCCATACCTCTCCTAAACTCCCTCTTACAAACTGTCTCATCCAATTTTTCCACCTTTATCCCTTCTACTCTCCTCTTTTCTCCCCTTTCCCTAACCTTCACCTCTCCCCCCACCCTTATCCTACCTAGCAACCACAAAATAGTGATCCGATATCCCCCCTCCCGCCCCTCTAAATAACATTTACATCTAGTAACCTGCCTCTATCCTTCCCCTTTAACACACACATAATCCAGAACCGCCCTCCCCCCCGTTATCTAACTCTTCCTATACTTATGATTTTCACTTTTTTGAACCAAGTATTCCCCACTATCATTCTTCTTTCAACACAAAACTCTAACAGAGACTTTCTCCATAAACATTCCTCTCCCCTACCCAAAATGGTCCTATTATTCTTCCCCACCCCCTCCCTTCCCCAACTCCTGCCATTTCAATCTCCCAATAGACAAATTTATCATTTACCCGAAACTTTTCCCAAAAACACCATTTTAACTCACTCCAAAAA
>JABUQX010025465.1:5000-7500 GCA_015478945.1 Trachelipus rathkii
TTTCACTGCTGTTTACCGTAACTCCCAAATACTTAAAGTTCCTCGCATCTTTTATATTTTTTCCCCACCGATCTCTATGTTTAAGTTCTTTTCTTTCCCTAGCTATCTTCATCACTTCAGTCTTGCTTATATTCATCTTCAATCCCCTCCGTCGCAGCACCTCCTCCCATCTGATCAGTACTCTCTGTAACGTCTCCCTGTCTCTTGCAACCAGAGCAATATCGTCCGCATATGCCATTACAACAATCTCCTCCTCCTCTACACCAATATCTCGCATACACTTGTCCATATACAGGATGAATAACAATGGTGACAACACTCCTCCTGTCTAAAACCTGTTTCACTCAAACCACTTGTACTACCATACGCTGTTCCCTGACGGCACTTTCCTTACTGTGTAAAGTCCCTTATCACTCTAAATCAACTTGGGTTTCTACGGGTAGTAAACATCCTGAGTGTCTCCCAAGTTTTACACTAAGGTACACTGTCAAAATGCCTTCTCTAAATCCAAATACAAAGCCATATACTTTCCCTTATCCAACTCACAGCTCTTCTCTTTATCATCTTCAGAGAAATACAGAGCCGCGTACCCTCGTCCGGGCCTGAATACCATACTGTTGCTTTCATTCATGCTTTGTCTCGAACTCCCGTCCTGAGACTTTTCTCCAATATCCTTTCATATAAAACTTCATGGCAAGCGGCCGCAACGATTTGCCTATAATTGGAACAGTCCACCCCTATCTCCTTTTTGAACACCGACATACTATCGCCCTGCCCATTCCGCAGGTAGCTCTCTCCACTCTCCAGAAATCATTAAACATTTCAACATCCATCGCATGACCTCCTCACATCGCATTATTCCACCGGCAGCCCATCACATCCTGGACTCTTCCCATTTTTCATATTCCCATTGCCATCTCCAACTCTTCCATTGTTATCGCACCATCATCCACGTTTATTCGGAGCTGTTCCTCTCTGCGTTCCGGAGGGTTCTCTTCTCCTTCCACCTGATTATATATATATGATATATACTATCCCCACCTGTCGCTGATCTCATCAGGGTCCACTCTCAGCCTACCCGCCTTATCCTTTACTGAGTGTGCAACAGTCGACTCTTGTCCTCGTAGGTTTTTTGTCATGTTATATATTAATTTCTTAGTTCCACCCATATCTGTCTCAGTTGTTCACCGATCCTTTTCCAACCCTTGCTCCATCGCTCTCCTTTTTATGGTCTCGGCCTCATTTCTATTTACCACATATTCGCTCTTGTCTCAGGGGATCTTCTTTTCATCCCACGCTCTATAACTTTTTATTTTTTCCTTTACTTGCACGTGCAACTTCATCTGTCCACCACGCAGTCTTTCTTCTTCCTGAACTCGTTCTTTTTTACCCCCAGCTTATTCATAGCACATGTTATTATTTTTTCTTAAAAATACGCCACTCTCTTTTACATCTACAAACATTCCTCTCTTCCTCTGTATAATTATCACGACTCTTTCTAACACAAAAACGCTTTCACTTCATCCTCCTTTTAATCTCTCCACTGCTATCCTCTCTCTCGTTACCATCTTCGTTGGTAACGGGGTTTTGAGATTTAATATCCCCACCACCAAACGACGGTCCGAATCAAGCGACACTGATGGTATACTTTTCACGTCTCTTACCACCTTCCTGTTGTTAATTAGTATAAGGTCAATCATCGACTTATCCGTGTAATCCCAACAATACTATTCCACCTGTACCAGGTCCATTTATGCGAGTCCCTATGCGCAAAGTATGTATTCATCACTGCCAACCTATTGCTTACCGCAAAATCCAACAACCTCTCCCCTCCGCGTTTCTTTCTCCTATTCCAAACGCCCCCATTGCCATCTCGGTACCTATTCTCTCCCTTACTATGTGCGCATTCAAGTCCCCCATGAGAATTTTCACTCCAGTATTCATTCCGTCATACACATTTTGCAACTGTTCAAAAAAACATTCTTTTCTCCTGTGGTCTTCTTGGTGTGGTGCAATAAGCTCTGCTAATTATGTCCCAACGTCCTCCTTTTCAGCCCTGATCGCTATAGCAATTATTCTTCAATTTTTAGAAAACTATGTCCTCTACCTATCTGCTCAATCCGGGGTCAAGGAAAATTCCACCGACCCATACTTTCTCTCCTCATCTCTCCCTTTGTATATCAGTTGGTACATCTATCATGTATTCTCCTTCCTCCCCTCACTCCTTTCCATCCTCGGTCATCGCAGACACAAGAACATCCAGTCGGTCCTCTCCTTCATCATACCATACAACCTTCCTCCTTCCTTTCCCTCTCATTGTACTAGCTTAATAGTTCCTATAACGGAACTTATCCCTTGTGTAGTCGAGTTCGAAGTCATTTTCATGCTGGTCAACACCGAAAAGTCTGTCCTGGTTCCGAGGCATCACAAGCGCGTCTTGAGCCACAACAATCCACCGCCGGCTGGCTAGGCCTGTCGCGGCTTCTTTTTCTGGACTGGT
>JABUQX010025465.1:22500-33167 GCA_015478945.1 Trachelipus rathkii
ATATATAATAATGGAACAGCAGCACTTCACTAAGAAATCTTCACCAAACTACAAATATTGTTTTCCTGCAATTCTATTATAAAAACATATACTCTTAATTTGCTTTGATTAACTATTATTTTTATTATTAAAAATTATAATTAAGAGACTTAAAGCCATCAAAAAATTTTGATAACAAATAATTTAGGGAAGGGGTCTAAGGATTATTATATATATTATATATATATATAATATATATATATAATATTATATAACTATATATTATATATATATATATATATATATATATAATATATTATATATATATAGTATATATATATATATATATAACTACTACATTACTAGCTACATGAATTGCATCTAATATCATCTAACTCATTGAATGGATTAGTTCTTAAAATAGAATAGCATCTGCCAGGTTCTCCTTTATTTTTCCTCTTTGGTCTGATTTTATAATGCAAAGAGCAGAAAAAGCAGTTCCACGCTAACTTGCGTTGGAGGTAGAGCAGTAACAGCAATTTCAGCTTCTTGTACAATGTCTTGATACTCTTCGAAGTTACATAAAATTTTTCAACTTCTTTCAGTGCAACAAAGAAATTTTATTTTAAGTTATGCGAATATAGTGTACAAGGATTAGGGAAGGACCTTGGACCCTTTTTTTGAACCAATCGGACGCTTTGTCGACTAGCTCTTCAATATCTAGACAGCTTTTCATGCTATCTTCTGAACTTTCTGAGAATGACTTGAGAAGGTAGTAACTGAGATAGTTGTAGTTTCATACTTATGACAATAATTGTTTAGAATGTATCTTTTCTCTTGAACTTCCTCGCAACCTCTTTAAACAAATGGCCACATTTGCAAAGGGCAAGATTTAGCTTTTTTGTTGTGTGTTCTTCTTCAGTTACTTACCTGTAGATTGGATCAATATAACAACAGCTAGTATAAGTATCAATTGTCTCAATTGAGAGAAATTTTCTCTTCGTAACGCATGCGAGTCTTTTATTCCTCAGTATCTTAAATATAGATGGTTTAAGGTTGAAGGTTGAATTTAAATCCAAATTGAAACATAAGGTGCAGGTTAAAAAATCTTCGAAGTTTGGCAATTGCATTTTGTGGTGTGGCAGGTCGAAAAGTCGATAAACCATACATGAAGTGATTGAGTCATTCACAGTGTCACAGTTTATAACTTTGTCAGTTTAAAATTTTCCGACTCCAACTCTATCTTGAAAGTTACCGACTCCGACTCCGACTCCGACTCCGACCTCTTGAAAATTTCCGACTCCGACTCCGCTCCGCTCCCCCTCTCCCCGACTCCGCGACTCCAACTCCGACTCCGACTCCGACTCCGACTCCGACTCCGACTCCGACTCCGACTTCCGACTCCGATCCGACTCCACCCTCATTCAAAACTACCGACTCCCCGACTCCGCGACTCCGACTCCGACTCCGACTCCACAACCCTGATGCCAAGGGGCCAAAACTGTTACAAAATGGCTTGATGACAATAATTACAGAATTTTGGAATGACCTGGCAATAGCCCGGATCTCAATCCGATCGAGAGTATATGGCATATCGTAAAAGGTAAGCTTTAACACCATAATACTGGCCTCAGTCGAGAAGTTACAAAGAAGCCATAAAAAAATGTTGGTGTAAGAAATATCACGTGGAAATTTGGTAAAACCTGACCGAATCTATGCCAAAACGTCTAAAGAATGTCATCAAAACTAAAGGGAGAGATAACTAAATACTAATGTATGGGGTATGTGGTCTAGTGATGCAGCAGATGTCATTTTTTTCGCATCCGCGGATGCGGATGCGGATGCGGATGTTTGATTTTAACATCCGCGGATGCGGATGCGGATGCGGATGCGGATGCGGATGTTTGATATATATATATATATATATAATAAATATATTATATACTACAATCATAATTATTTATATATAATATTACAGAGAGAGGTATATATATATATATAGTATATATATATATAATACTTATATCAAGTTTTAGCCACAATCTATTAATATAAATTTGGTTCCCGGGGGGGGGGCAAACGACCCCACCCAAATACACCCCAACAACCTCTTTCCCCAACCTTCGCTTAATGAAAAAGATTTTACAATGGATTATATATTTTTTTGCATCAGTATTGAAATTCAAATATAGGAAGGTTTTGGGGCTTGCAGAAACATCAATTTTTTTCTTCTGAAGAGCCAGCAATTGATAAATTCTCTTGAATTTAGAACATAAGTTGGTGGACAGGCCAAGAAGTATTCTTGCAAGTTTAACTCAAGCCGTGGGTAACTTTTGCTTAACTTTACCCCACTGATTTGGATTCATCTTTGGAATCTAATACGTTTTTCTTTGTGAATAGTTTTCAAATCATTTGCACTAACATCTTTTGGTAATGGCGTGTGTTTTCTTCATCGCACTGACTGGACTGTAGAAAATTCTTCCGTGAATCTGTTATTGATTTACTTGTAGAAGGTGTTGGTTCTGTAGATTTCGTTTTTTTCCTTTTAATGGGTGGCGAATTAATAGACTGTTCAGATTAAAGTTTTTCAACTGCAACACAAAGTAACGATTTTACTTTGATCTAATATTGTTACAAAAAAAAAACTTGCCCTTTATAACGTGGGATCCTAAGTAAGTTTGCAATAGTACGGAGGTCATTATTTCCACAGAAGGCCTAAAGCGTTTTTTCTAGCTCTAGTTTAATTACCATCTTTTTAATTCTTTTTAAACCGTTCATCATTTCATTTAGAAGATGGTTCAAATGCTTCCTTAGCGTTGAGATTAATGGTATTACATCGGAGACAGAAGCTGTAGAGGCGCTGATTTTTTTTTTTGGTAGTTTCTTCAAATGGTTTCAATAGCTTAATGCAGTGTGATATGATGTCATTTTCCACATTAATAAGAATGTTAACTTTGGAATACGAACTGGCGTACGAAGCAAGAGGTTTTTTGTTCTTTCCATCATATGAAGTGTACTATTCCAGCGAGTTGGAATGTCTTTGATAACATTAAGATATGGAAAATCAAGCCGTTTTTGAATTGCCTTCAACTCATTTTCATTTTCATTTTCTTTTTCAGATTCATCTTAAGTATTTTTATTATAAAATTCTTTATCAAATCTCGACAATAAACAATCCGCGCAACATCCGCAGAGCAAAGCCCCGGATGCGGATGCGGATGCGGATTCTCTAATTATGTCGGTTGCTTCCGCGGATCGGATGCGGTCGGATGTTTATCTCACTTAGTATGTACTCATTAAACTTGGTTTCTTAGCGTTAGAGGATTGCAATTTACAGACTTGTGTCCGCAAACTTTTCGTGGGCACTCTCTCTCTCTCTCTCGTCTGCCCTTTCTCTCTCCTCTCTCTCTTCTCTCTCTCTCCCTCACTCCTCTCTCATCTCTCTCTCTCTCTCATCGTCTTTCATTTCCTCTCTCTCTCTCTCCTCTTCTCTCTCTCTCTGTAAGAATATATATATATATATATATAATATATATATATTATATATAATTATATATATATAATATTATATATATATATATTATTATTATTATTATTAATTATATTTATTATTATTATTCCCGCATAAGCGGGGTAGTGGTACGTGCAGCCTTCCTTTCCTTCATCTCGCCCTCACTCCACCTCTCACATTCCATTCTAATTCTGTAACACCCTACCTTTCTTCCAACACCCTTCATTCCATCTCTCCTTCAACATTTCCCTTTATATTTCCATCCATTCCATTCTTCTTTCTTTGGGTCTTCCCCTTCCTCTCCTTCCTATCCCTTCCGCCTCCCAAACTCTCCTAACCACCCTCTGCTCCTCCATTCTCTCCAGATGTCCAAACCATCTTAACATTCTTCCCTACTCCGCTCTTCTCACCAAACCATTCTTCCAATCACATCTCTCTTTTATTACGCCTATCCTAATCCTCTCTCTTATATTACTAACCCACAAACACCTCTCAAGGGCCCTTTCACCATTCTCAAAACACTTCCAAATTTCCTCTTGGACCTAAGCATTCAACCCCCATGTTTTCACTCCCACTATAGTACCCGCTGGAAACACAAATTTTTTTCAAAAACATACTTATTCTTTGAGTTTTCATGTGATAAATTCCCCCCCTTTTCCCCATAATTCCCCCTCAAACCGGCACTTTCAATGCTATCTCATTCCTTCTCTTTTTCTTTCTCCTACACTTATGATCTATTCTCTCTTCCTTCATCCGTCCCTTCCTTGAACCCAAAATTCATCCTAAATATCTGAAAACCTTTTACCTTCTTCCAGTACTTAAACAAACCTCCTACAACTAATCTCTAACCCATCCCCATCATCTGTTTGCCTCGCTCCTCAAACACTAACTACTTTACTCTTACTGGATTTTATCTTTAAGAACCTTAGTCCACACACAACTCTCATCTCTCAAACTCCTTCACCAAATACTACAACCCTTCTGAATCCTTCGCCACCAAGGTAGTATCATCCGCAAATAGTATCATGTTCACTTCCCATCTATCACCCCTATTCATCAATTCCACCCCTCTCCCCTCCCTCATCATTCCTCTGCAGCAGACACTCTCCATAAATAAATTGAAAAGCCACGGTGACATCACACATCCTTGTCTCAACCCTCTCTCCACTCTAAACATCTCACTCTCCCCTCCTAATACTCTCACACACATTCTGCTATTTCTATAAAAGGCCCTAATACCTTTACCTAATTTACCCCCTACTCCATGTTCCTCCAGCACCTTCCATAATTCCACTCGATAAACCTTGTCATATGCTTTCTCCAGATTCATAAATGAAATAGTCTTTTATTCCTCTTACCATTTTTTTTCAATGAACTGATACACTGTAAATATATGTTTGATTTCCCCTTCCCATCCTAAATCCTCCTTGTTCCTCTCCCATTCTCTCTTCCGTTAAATCTCTCACCCTCTCAATTAGTATTCTCCCATACACTTTCCCTACTACACTCAAAAGACAAATACCATAATTCCCACACTCCATTCTATCCCCTTTCCCTTTATAAGAGGGAACAAACACCATCCTCACCATCCTGGTGGAACCTCTTCTTCATACATCAACATAAATTATATAAAAGCTGTAGAGCGTTCTACCACCCTCTGGCCTCCCATACTGTAACATTTCGCAACTCACACCTCCCCTCTTAGACCCTGTGGACTTTCCTTTTTTTCCTGTTTATTTATCGCCCTAATAAATTTCTTTCCTTGTATTTCCATATCTCCTTCCCGTCCCTCTTCACCCCCCAACCTCACCTCTTGAACCTCCTCATCTCTTCCACCCAATTCATTCAATAATCCTCTAAAATATTCCCCCCATCTTTTCCTCACTCCATCTTCCCCTCCTATCCATTCCCCATCCCCTCCCTTAACCCTCTCCCCTAACCTCTCCCTCTTCTTTCTTTTTATATTTACTTCTTTCCAGAATATTTTGCTTCCTGTTTCAAAATTTTCTGTCACTTTTCTACACCATTCATTATTTGCATTTCTCTTCGCCCTCTCCACCGCCCTCTTTGCTTTCACTCTAACCTCTCTATATTCCTCCCAGCTTTCCCTTCTCCTATTCCCCAACCATTTCACATAGACCTCTTTTTTCTTTTTCACCAAATCTTTCACCCTCCTCATTCCACCATTCACTTCCTTTCCTTCTACTTGCTCCCACCTTTTTTACTCCGCATATCCTTCTGGCTTCTTCACAAATTGTCTCTTTAAATCTCTTCCACTCCTCCTCCACATCCCTAATTTCCGTCCCTCTCACGTCCCTCCACCTATCCTCCATACCCCTCCTAAACTCTATTGATCTTAGAACATATATATATATATATATATATTATATATATATATATATATATAGTATATATATACTATATATATATATATTATATATATATATATATATATATATATATTATATATATATATATATATATATATATATATATATATATATATATTATATATATATATATATAATATATATATAGTAGTATAGGGTGCACAACTCTAAAATGCCGCAACCGGAAGTTGCAACCGGAGTTATGCAACATCGTTGGCAAGCAACATTTTGCCAACAGTCCGGTTTTTCAAAGCTTTGACGTGTCAATGGTTGGTTTTTAAGGTCGTGAAAGTCCAAATTTTAAGGTCTGGAAGACCGATTTCAGAGGTTCTGAGCCTGAACTCAAGGATTTTAAAACCCCAAAAGGGGGGCGGAGCCCCCAAAGGGAGGGTTTTTTTTGATTTCTAGAAGGTTTTAAATAATCGATAGATCATTTTTTATGGTTTCAATCGATTTATCGATGTTTTTTACCCCTATATCGATGTTTACAATCCGTCTTTCTACGTGCTCTGGTTGACTGAAAAATATAATCGAAAGAAAAATATTAAAAACATTCGTTCGATATATCGCTGTAGTTAAAGTGTAATATTGGATGGCAGCTGGAAATCCTGGAAATCGCCTGGAATCCTGGAAGGATTCAGGAACCTGGAGCTGGAAATGACTTCCTGGAACCTGGAAAATGGTTTCCAGGAACTGGAAACTGGAAAAAAAAAAAAAAAAAAAATTAAAAAAATTAAAATTAAAAATTAAATAAAATTAAAATAAATAAAAATAGAAATAAAATAAATAGTAAATGTTTAAATTAGCGATTATTATTTTTAATCGTGCATGTCCCGCGCCGTATGCTTCAGCCTCTGCACTGTCTCGCACCGCACCGCACCGCTACGTCCAACGTGTGATGGGATTGAGTTCCACCAAAATCTGGAAAATGGTCCGTTAGAAAGGTTTGAAATTTGTATAATGTAATAGCAGAAGTAGAAACAGATAAAGCACAATAAGAGACGATGAGGAATGAGGAAGGAGGAAAAGACGAAGGAGGAATGAGGAAGGAGGAGGAAGGAGGAACGAGAAAGTTGGAAAGAAATGGTGTTCTGGAACCCTCCGGAGGTGGTTCCCCTAACTGAATATAAAAAGAAGTTTAGAATGCACGGAGTGCATAAGGAAGATGGAGGAAATGAGGAAGGAGGAAGGAGGAAAGGAGGAAGGATGGAGAAAGGAGACTGAGAAGAAGAAGACTGACATTTCTATTTTCAAAATCTCGTTTTCTTTTTATAATCGTAAACTGAAATATTGTTTTGCTATTTTTTTATTTTTAATTTCCTTTTTTTAGATCTTTTAATTTTTTTTTTTTTTTTCAATGTTTTTTTTTTTTTTTTTCAATTTAATTTTTTTTTTAATTACTTTTATTTGTTTAAAACATTTGTTTTTATAATCGACAACTAAAAATATATTTTTTGCTATTTTTTTTTTACAAAGTTTCAAATTAATAATTTTCATGTGTTTCATTCTTTAATGTTTTTAATTTTTTGTTTTCAATTTAAATTTATTTTAATTACTTTTATTTTTTTAAACATTTTGTTTTTACTAAAAAATTTATTCTTTTTTATGTTTTATAAACGTAAAAAAAAAATTTGTTTATTTACATACCTTAAAGCGTAAATCAGTAAATCGTAATCAGTAAAATCAGTTAATCGTAAATCAGTAAATCAGTAAATCAGTAAATCAGTAAATCAGTAGCAGTAAATTCAGTAAAATCAGTTAATCTAACACCCTCCCTAACCTCATCCTATGATCTATGTGATCTATTGTTCTTTGTTCTAATTTATTGATTCAAGTCATATTTTGTATAACATAACACAAAAACTTTTATTTATTTTGTTTTGTTTTCTTTAAACATTATGTTTTTACTATAAAAATTTATTTATTTTGTTTTATTTGCTTTAAACATTTTGTTTTTACTAAAAAACTTTATTTATTTTTGTTTAATTTGCTGGTAAAGTATGTTTATAACGTAAAAAATTTGCATTTTTACATACCCTAAAGCAGTAAAACAGTAAATCAGTTAATCAAACCACCCACTCTATCCTCCTAAGCATCCAGTTGATACTATTGATCTATTGATCTATTGATCTATTGATCAAGTTCATATTTTTGGTAACAACATACACACACAAAAACTTTTATTTATTTTGTTTTGTTTTCTTTAAACATTTTGTTTTTACTAAAAAAAATTATTCTTTTCATGTTTATAACTTAAAAAATTTGCATTTTTACATACTTTAAAGCAGTAAATCAGTAAATCAGTTAATCAAACTGCCCTCCTGCCCTTCCATGAGCTATTGATCTATTGATCTATTGATCGATTGATCTATTGATCTATTGATTCAAGACATATTTTGTATTAAAATTGTTACATTTTACATACTTTAAAGCAGTAAATCAGTAAATCAGTTAATCAAACAGCCCATCAGTCACCCTCCTACCCTTCCATGATCTATTGATCTATTGATCTATTGATCTATGGATCTATTGATTCAAGTCATATTTTGTATAACATAACATAAAATAAATTCTTTGCTGTAGCTGGTGTTGTTGAAATGTTGTGTTTGTTGTTGCATTTGTTGCATTTGTTGCAGTTGTAGATGTTGTCGTTGTTGAAATGTTGTTGTTGTTGTTGTTGTTGCTGTTGTTGTTGTTGTTGTTGTTGTTGTTGTTGTTGTTGTTGTTGTTGTTGTTGTTGTTGTTGTTGTTAAATATATCAAACGTTCAAGTTAAATGAAAATATACAACACTTTTTCAAACATATCTCTAAAATGGTAACTAAAATTAGAAATTTGAACTTACCAGCAGAACTCAACATAGCAATCTCAATCTTTACTATACACGACCGACCAAAAATATTATTATTATTATTATTATTATTATTATTATTATTATTATTATTATTATTATTATTATTATTATTATTATTATTATTATTATTATTATTATTATTATTATTATTATTATTATTATTATTATTATTATTATTATTCTACATAGATCTCACAACACCAATAACGCGTGCGATCACTTTTTGCTGCAGGTGCCACAATAAAACGTTGGTAGGTAAATTGCTCTCTACCCGACACCTAAACATTACGTAATCTTGTTACGCTCAAGGGATAGCCAATCAGAGAATTGTATTTGCTATGCCATCACGGACAACCAATGAAATTCGAGGTGACTCATTAATCTTAATATCTTTTGACACATGAGAAGAGGTAACGAGATTTATTACTTTGTTCCCGATATCTTTTGACACATGAGAAGGGCGACGAGATTTATTACTTTTCTCACAATATCTTTTGACACATGAGAAGGGTAACAAGATTTATTACTTTGTTCCCAATATCTTTTGACACATGAGAAGGACAACGAGATTTATTACTTTGTACACAATATCTTTTGACGCATGAGAAGGGTAAATAGATTTATTACTTTGTTCCCCTTTTGTCCTTACTTAACATATGTTTATTTATTATTATTAATTATTATTATATCACTAATATATATGTATATGAACATAACAAACCTAACATACCACACACAACTCACAGACACACACACACCACACACACACCACAACACACACACACACACACACTTACATCGAACACTTTCAGAAGGTAACATGAAATATTTTTAGGCTTATTCCGTTTTTAGGCCCCTGCCCCTTTCAGAAAATAACAACACGAAACATGAAAATGATTTTATGCTATAGCCACTTGCATAAAGGGATGTAATACTTATTATATTTATTAAACAAACTGGTAGGTTTGGCAACGGCGCATCATACAGATGCGATTTGACAACACTGTATAGATTTGGGTGCTGAGTTATATATAAATCGACGAGCTACTCGAAGGCTCATTCTTAATCAAGAGCTCTGACGATCAACACTTTAAGGCACATTCGTTAGATTCTGTAGTATCATCATCCAAGTTTTTTATATCTACACATGAGGATTTTTCAAAATCAATACTTATTCATCGAAGTAAGTTTTTTTCTTTTTTTTCTTTATATATGTATATATATTATATATAAATATAAGATTGTTTATATATAATATATATATAATATATATATATATATATATATATATATTATATATATATATTATATATATATATATATATATATATATATATATATTCTTTAAAAATAAGATTGTGGCACATCTGATCAATAATTAATAACGTAAAGTAATTAAACACATTATCAATTAACAATAGAGGGTAAATAATTTATACATGTCTAAAAAGTGATTCTTTTCCAGAAACGTATTGAATATACACTTGGGTAAAAAGCATCCTTCGTGGCGTTATCGACGCATCGATTAAAAATGGTATGTTGCTATGTAGATATATTTAATATAAGGAATGAGAAATACTATGTTAAACTAATATATAGTAACATACATAGTAACCTAATTGCATGCAAACTTGACCTTAATTGTTTATGCATCATAAAATAATAATGCTTTAAATTCCAGGCTATCTTCGAATGATGAATGCAGCTTAATAAGAAGAGGAAGCCGCACCATTGCAGAAAATCGCACATCTCTGTGAGAAACTAAAAAAGAGTCGATGGAACGCCATACATATGAAGTAAAGGTTATTGATGAAAACTTCTTCCATGGACCAAGAGATCTTGAAGCATCGTTCGAAATGGTTGTTAGTGAGGTCGTTGATGCTGTATTAAAAGACTTAGAATATGATAGTACACGTATGAGGGTTGGAATTAAT
>JABUQX010025466.1:0-7500 GCA_015478945.1 Trachelipus rathkii
AGAAGACTGCTATTGTTTCTCCATTCAATAATGATTTTGACCGAGTTCGTTCCAATAATCTGGTCTTTTAAAATATTATATAGAGCTAAACCGTTTTCTTACCTCGCATTGGTAAGCTTTCCTCATACATGGGGTTTTTAAAATTAAATCTTCTCTCTTTCACTTCAATCTGATGCTAGAAGCTGAATCTTACTTAAATTTACCAACGCCCATTCTAGGTTGACACCTGAATACTAATGAATAAGAAAAGATTTGCATTTATGTTATAAATGGTTCACTAGATCAATAAGAACAATAGATCATGGATGGGAGGGGGAGGAGGGGAGGACACCTTTATTTAACGATTACTGATTTAACTGTTTTAGGTCTTGTAAACACATTAAACTTTTAATAAAAATATGAATTGAATTATCAACAGATCAATAGATCAATGGATTACAATAGATCACTAGATCAATAGATCATAGCAGGGTAGGAGGGTGGTGGGGAGGGCCGTTTGATTTACTGATTTACTTATTTAGGGTATGTAAAACAACAATTTTAATAAAAATATGACTTGAATCAATAGATCAATAGATTTATCGGAAGGGATATGTGGTATGGGTGATTAGATTGGATCATGATTGATTTACTGATTTTACTGATTTACACTTATGGGTGTAAATATGTAACATTAAGCTCTTTAATAAAAATATGACTTAGAAGTCAATAGATCAGCAATAGATCAGATAGATCATTAGCTGGGTAGGAAGGTTCTGGTGGGTGAGGGTTGTTTGATTTACTGGATTTACTGATTTTAGTGGGTGAGTGTAAATTACATATCAATTTTAATGAAAAGTGTTGACTTGAATTCAATTAGACGTGTTCATGATTAGATTTTCATCGATTGGACGTAGAAAGGTGGGTGGTTGGATGGTGGTTTGATTTATTGAATTATAGCTGTGTATGGGGTTATGTAGATCAGTTACAGCAAATTTTTACGTTTATAGAACATGAGAGAAAGCATTAGAAAAGTTTAAGTAAAAAGCAAAATATATTTTGAAAAAAAATAAATAAAAAATAATAAATTTTTGAAAAATAATTTAAGTTGAAAAACAAAAAACTCACTCGTAAAGGCTTAAAAAAAAATTATCGAAAGTTTTATTAAGAGACATACAAACACGTTTGAGCTCTTTGCGCCAGTTTCATGACGGATTCGCGCCTGCGGGCGCCGCGGGCACGCGCACGCCCCCGTTTCGCGTTGGGGAAGTCGCGCCGGGTGGGTGCGGCCTTGACGAGCGCGCATGCGATGTCGCGCCTAACGGCGCGCGCACGGGGCCTTGCTGACACAAACCCGCATCGTGCATGAAGTGAGCTTGTCAACTATCATTAGGTGAGTCGACGGTGTGGATAAGTCTTACATCGCTATATATGCGATTCGAGGTATTTGAAGCATCTAAATTTTGTATTATTATATACGATGTTATTTATAACTTTGTGCAACCCGCACCGAGCCAGCAACCGGTCCGTTGCTAACGTCAAATCTCTACAGTATTCAGACTCCTTTCTCTTCCTTCTGATATCATGTCATCGGCATAATTTCAGGCCTCTATGTCGAGGCTATTTCGATTTCGTGGTGGGGGAAGCGTCCCCCCTTAGGGGGAGCGCAGGGTACGTAATCTTTGTCTACAACGAGATTACGTCATCATCAGGACCCCACTCTAAGATTTTTAGCTCGTACGTTAAGTTTAACCAGATAGATATATATATGAAGTAATACGTAATAAATATAATAATTAATATAATAATAATAATGAAATATAATAATAAGTAATAATAATAATAAAAATATAATAATTATATATAATAATATAATAATATAATAATAATAGCTAATAATATATAATAATATATATAATTAATAATAATATACATAAATAATAATAAAATAAGAATAATAATAATAATTAAAATAAATAATAATAATAATAATAAAATATAATAATAATAATAATATAAGATAATTATAATAATGAACCAACGCAATTGAATACCTGTTCGATTGGGTGCCGTTAGGCCTAATCTTCACTCGGAAATGGAAGCGTCAAAAGGGCATAAGTGACATATATCACCTTCGTTCTCGGGGGCAGCTACCCCCTATATACATCCTAGAGACTTGAAAACTCGACGGTAAGGTAGCTTAACATAGATCCAATAGAACATATATCAGATGTTTCACAGTGATGAGCTAATACAAGCTTCGATGAATCAATTTTTGCAGGACTGATTAATGATTTTATCGAAAGAAATAATTTATATATAGTTGATAATAGTTTACCTGGTGACTCATTCACTTATTTGTCTCCGGCACATAATACGACGTCTTGGTTAGATCATGTATTGTGTTCAGGAAACTTAAAAGATATTTTTGATGAGGTGCATATTTTATATGATCATAGTTTGTATGATCATTTTCCTATGTCCTGTAAACTAAGAATTGAAGATTGTAATCAATTTTTGGATTGTGAAGATGTTAATAATGAGTTTATATATTGGAATAAACTCACGATTGAAGAGAAAAATGATTATGCTAATAATATTGACTACCTACTTGATAAAAATAATTTTTTAGAAAAGGAGGTTGCTTTCTGCAATAAGTATAACTGCAGCAATGATAAACATTTAATTCAGATAAAACATTGGTATAAAGATATATGTAAAGTTCTACAAACTGCAAGTAAAAAGTTTTCTGTAGTCATTAAAAATGTTAGAAAATGTACGCCAGGATGGAATGAAAAATTAAGTTATTTTTTTTTTTTTTTTTATAAAGAGGCAAATTGGCATTTTAGAGAATGTAAAAAGAACGGAAGAAATCGTCAGGGTACGGAATTTGATAAAATGGTGTAAAATCCAGGAGGTTATAGGTTAAATTTGGAATTAAAAAAATAATACAGATTGAGGTTGAAAATGAGATAAGGAATGAAAAATTTGCCAAAAGTTTTTAGTGGTAAATTTAAAATTATTTTGGAATATGGTTAGTAAGGAAGGTTTACTAAAAAGAGACGTAATAAAGATAGATGAAGAAAATGATCATGGAAATATAGCGGAATTATTCTCGAATAAATTTAGAAAAGTGTTTGATGATAGATCTTGCCAATTTCACAATTAGAATGCTTTTAAAAAGGCTCATTGGACAGAAGTTTATGAATTATTCACTGCTATGGAAATTGATGAAATAATTAATAAAATGAATCCAACTTTAGGTCCAGATGGGATTCACTTATATCATTTGAAATTTGGGACGGAAAAATTGTATAAAATTATTGCAAAATTCATGAATGTATGTATGATGCACAATCATATTCCATGTGACTTATTGGAGGGCTCGATAACGCCGATTATAAAAGATAAATACGGAAATTGTTGTGATTCCAATAATTATAGACCGGTGATGATGTCATCTGTCTTTCTAAGGCTGTTTGAATATGGAATTCTGAATAGGATTAAAGATAATTTCATCCTGAATGATAGGCAGCATGGATTTAGAGGCAATTACTCAAACAGAGAACTGGGCGATCTTTGTTTTGAAGGTAGGAACATATTTTGCAGAATAGGTCTCATCGAGGGAGGTTCAACCATGTATGCGGCATTCTTAGACCTTTCGAAGGCATTTGACAAAGTCAATCATGACATTTTATTTAAGAAATTGGAGAATTTGAAAATTCCTGATATAATGCATAATATTTTAGCACATATTTACAACAATCAGTTTGCTCATGTTAAGCTTAAAAATAATGTATCAAATAGATGGAAGATTAAAAATGGTGTTAGACAAGGAGGAATTCTGTCACCTCTACTTTTTTGTATTTATATAGATGAAATTATAAAAGAATTGGTAAGTAGTAAAATAGATGCTAGATTAGGTATGAGCATATCTAATTGTTATGTACGCACCATACTAGTTTTGTTGGCTCCCTTAATAGGACTACAAAAGCTCTTAGATATAACAAAAAATGTAATTGAGAAATTATGCTTGAAATTAAATGTTTATAAAAGTACACCAATTTAGTTTTGTAATAGATCAACTAAAAATAAGGATGAATTAGTTAAAATAAGGATTTCTCAGGGTTTTCTAAAAATTGTGTCTAGTAGAAAATAAATATTTTGGCTCTATTTTAAAAGATAAAAACCTAGAGAAAAATCTGACGTTAGACGAGATAGGAGTAATTTCTCGGAAATTTAGGTTATTTTAAGAAAGTTGGTTCCGTAAGATCGATTATTGTTTCTCTTTTTACTGAAATCATTTTGGTATGCATTTCTAACTGGACTAATTTATGGACGAATAATATAACTATTAGTCAGAGGTTTACAGACAGCTTGAAGTTAAGTTTTCACAAATGCTAATTAAAAAAAGTTTGTGGTATTTCGAAAAGTAGGAGTAGGTAATCATCGTTGAATTTGTATTCAATTGGGAATGGCTTCATGTTCGATCATTATCTTTAGACTATGTTGAATGAAATGCACTGTAAAATTAGATTATTTAGTAAAACCATGTAACTTTGTATAGTAAAAATGTAAATATTGAAAAGGGGTATTTTTGTTAAAGAGATATTGAAGAAAAACATTTGTAACTAAATATTGCAGTCATTAATTTATTTTGATAATGTTTTGGGATTCTCTCAAGCGCAGAATAAAATTTGTTCAAATAGGGAGGATCCGCTAAAATAACATGGGGATGGATATAGTGATCTTGTGTTGAACTCGTTGTTTTGAATAATATAATATAGTTTTTTATATTATGCAATATAATTCACTTTTAATGCAATATTATTTTTTAATGGTACTCAGTTGTGCAAATAAAGAATGGTATGAATTAGTTGAGTTCATACAGATTCTATCGAAATATCCTACTACTTTTTTTCCGATAATCTGCTTTTTTTTATACATCTTTCATCCCCATGTAAAAGTACTAAAACAGTGTGCCAAACCTCTTTAACCATATATAAAGATTTAATTCAATTCACCCAATTTTTTTGTTTGTTGTTGGTTTAAATTCGCTTTAGGACCTCATTGAGTTTAGGTTATGATACAATTTGTTAATGTATACACTGTAAAATTTGTGTTACTAACCAAAATTTTATCATAACCCACTTATTTTTCCTAACGTTAAAAAGAAATGATATATGAAAATCTAAAAATAATGGTTTGCCTTTATATATAGCTCGTACATTTGGCAGATTTTAATATTAACAAGATATTGGCAGAGTTTGCTTCAGGATAATATCAAAGGTAACAGTGCTTTGTAGATGTTGTGATGTTGAAAATACTATCCGTTTTTTTTGAGGAATCTGTTGAATTCAGCGTATTTGTTACCTCTGTGTGGTTGTTTAAAGATTGTGTAATACGGCTAAGGACTGAAGATGACTATCTATCTAATCAACATATATTAATCTATACATGATGCGTGATTGGTAACTGTTCTAAGGTTGCTGCATTTAATATATTTGTGTTTGGCGAGTTACTTAGAGTGAAGTATTATAGTTGTTGTTTATTCGTAAGATGAAGTAATACCTTTTACTGAGGTTTGTGGGGCGATGATATTTTGGTGTATGTGTGTATTGGTGTTGCAAGATGTGTTATTGCGGGACTTGTCTATGGTGCGTTTGAATTTGCTATTGTGAATTCCTACTATCCGTGGTCTGTTGTGTGATCTCTTGTGCGATGTTGGTCTAGAGTTTCGTGGTTGTTGCGGAGCTATCATAGCTGCAGATTATATTGGTAAAGATGACTAAGGAGTCATGTGTCTCGACGTGTTATAAGGTTGTGGCGTGTTGAATGTGGATATGGTTTTTACGTGAAATCTAGAGTGTATATACAAATATATAGTTATTTTTTATTTAATTAAATATAAAAAAAAATTTTTGTTTATTATTTTTCTCTTTGCAATAGTTTTCTACTTATGCTTATATATATATATATTATATATATTATATGATGTATATTGTATATATATATAGTAATATATATATATATATATTATATATATATATATTTATATATTATATTATATATATATATTTATACTATATTTATATAGTTATATATATATATATTAATATATAGATATATATATATATATATATATATTTATATATAATATATATATATAATATATAGTATATATATATATATATCTATATATAATATATTATTATATATATATTATATATATAATATATAGCTAATTAATAGGTTATTATATATATATATATATATATATACAAGGTGGGCATTAACGCGTTAAAGCGTTAATCCCGTTAATTAACTCGTTAATTTTTTCGTTAACTTTTTAACGCTTTCCGTTAATTTCTAAAAGAAGTAACGGACTATTAACGAGTAAAAATTTTCCCTACATCTGTTAACGCGTTACTTTAATTTAACGAGTTTTATAAAATATTTTCTTATTAGATTTTAAATTGTATCAGATTCGTTCGATAAGAAGATCAAATTTTTTTTTCCAAATTTGCTAAACGCTCCCTCTCAATGGTCTCAAAAGTGTTTTATCCAAATTCTGCTAAACGCTCCCTCATGGCTCAAAATGTGTTTTATCGCCAAAATTTGCTAAACGCTACTCTCACGGCTCCAAATGTGTGTTTATCTTTACTCGGTTATTATCCGTTAGTATCGTTTAACAACAGGGTTTTGAGTTTTTGAAGGGAATGTCTTACGTGCTGAACACCGCCCTCGTTTCAATCTATATTGCACTTTCCCTCAAGTGTTGGAGGAGCACGCACATGTCCAACCTATTCCGAAAAAAGGAAGCCGCGTCTGATCGTTCTAGCTATCGCCCTACTAGCTCTGTCTTACTTGTATTCTGATCTAAAGATCTTTTGAAACCCTTCTCAAACTCTCATCTTCTTAGAGACCATCTGGAATTTCATTCTCTTCTTTCCGATCGCCAGAACGGCTTTTGGTGTTCAAGCTCTCCTGGCGATATACTTTCCTATTTAACCGATGTAATGGTTTTCCCGCTCTTGGAATCTACGGAATGACTTGCCGTATTGGCGCTTGATGACATATCCGAAAGCATTTGACACCGGGTATGGGTAAGTCAATCATTGCTCTCCAAGCCTCCCCTCGCTTTGTGGTTTCCTCATTCTTCTTGTGTCTTAGCTTAGGTCTAGCTTTCTTTCAAGTCGCTAAACATCGGCTGTTGTTGATGGGCCGACTTCTTCTTCTTTTTCTGTCAAAAGTAGTGTTCCTTAGGGTTTCGTCTTATCTCCTAATTTATTCCTATTTTTCGTTAATGAGTTGCGTTTGTTGTCACTGTTCGTTTGTTGCAAATTCTAACTCTATTATCCCTCACATGCCGATGACTCGACTTTCATTCTTAAATGCTCATTTCAAGTTTCTGCTCCATCTTTTTACTCTAGAAATTGCCTCGTCGTCTTAATCTTTGCCTGATTCGATTTCTCGCTGAATGCTGAGGTGGGGGTGCTCTCAACTTTGTTGAAATTCAAG
>JABUQX010025466.1:12500-15000 GCA_015478945.1 Trachelipus rathkii
TTAGTGTTACGTATATAACACTATTATAGATAAAATCCATGGATAAAATAAAAACAACTAAACACGAAATATCTACTAGTATTTGGAGCTGATTTCATATGAATTTGATGCGCTGAATTCAAATATGGTAGTAGTTTTTGCCTAGCAGCTCATATTTCTAAGATATAACACTTTAGTGATACATATGTAACACTATATTAGGTTTAAATCATGGGATCAAATCAAATCATACTAAAACGCAGAAAATTTCTATTAGTTATTGGAGCTTGATTTTAAATGAATTTGATGCAACCTGAAATCCAGAATATGACATTAGTTTTTGCCTTGCAGCTCAAATTTCTAAGATATAACACTTTAGTGATACATATGTAACACTATTTAGGCAAAATCCATGGATCAAATAAAACCAACTAAACACGGAACTTCTACTTGTATTTGGAGCTGGTTTCATATTAATTTGATGGCTGAATTCAAATATGGCATTAGTTTTTGCCCAACAGCTCATATTTCTAAGATATAACACTTTAGTGATATAGATGTAGCACTATTTAAGGTTAAATCCATGGATCAAATAAAAACAACCAAACAAGGAATTTCTATAAGTATTTGGAGCTGATTTCATATGAATTTGGTGAGTTGAATTCAAATATGGCATTAGTTTTTGCCTAGCAGCTCACATTTCTAGGATATAACACTTTAGTGATATAGATATAACACTATTTTAGGTTAAATCCATGGATCAAATAAAAACAACTAAACAAGGAATTTCTATTAGTATTTGGAGCTGATTTCATATGAATTTGATGCGCATTTGATATGGCATTAGTTTTTGCCTAGCCGCTCAGATTCCTACATCTGGTGGAATTCCTTGAAAGTAAATGGACGGCCGACTGACAATAGGGGCATATATACCGGAAAAAATTCTTGTATATGTGCTTTAGAAGTTCACAAATTGGAGTTAGAACTGCACATTTCGTGTAAAAATCCACGTTAAAAAAACACATATCTAAAAAAGTGGAGCTGGTAGGGAAAAACTGATTTCATATTTGGATTCAGCGCCCCAAATATAGTTAAAATCAGTTGTAAAATCCTAGGCACCAAAAAAAAATTTTTTTTTGTTGACCTGTGTAATGAGTCTAAAAATAATTATAACAATAATATTATTTATTATTATTATGTATTATTATTTTTTTTACATTAATATTATTATTTATTATTATTTTATTATTATTAATTATTATTATTATTAATTATTATTATTATTATTATTATTATTATTATTATTATTATTATTATTATTATTATTATTATTATTATTATTATTATTATTATTATTATTATTATTATTATTATTATTATTATTATTATTATTATTATTATTATTATTATTATTATTATTATTAATATATTATATATTATTATATCATTATGCTTTGTCATTATGACTTGTCTATTATTATTATTATTATTATTATTAGTATTATTATTTTATTAATTATTATCTTTAATTAAAAATGATAATTAATTATTTTTTTGAAGACGGTTAACGTACGATTAACGTTAATTCTGTTACATTCTTACCCGATAAACGCCTTAATGATTAACGCCGTTCATATTTTTTGTCAAACGATTAACGATTAACTTTCTCATTAACGGTGCCCACCTTTGTATATATAGATATATATATATATATATATCATATATATATCAATTTTTTTTTTATATTTTATGTTTTAATATATTTATTTTTATATATATTAATATATATAATATTATATATATATCATATATATTATATATATATATATATAATAATATAATTATGCCGTGAATGAGTAAATCGACTAAAGTTGCTGACGCAGCATGAGTTACACGAGCTGAGCGACTCGAGTGACTCGAAGATCAAAAATGAGTCCTGGTCAGATTTACGTGCTTTGACTATATATATATATATAATATATATATATAAATAATTAATAATATATATATATATATATATAATATATTATATAATATATATATATATATAATATATATTATATATATATATATATATATAGGTCAGCATCCCGAAAGCATCATGCATGTAACCAAAAAACTATAACAGCTACAGGAAAATAAATAACATTTTTATTAATCAGGAAATAATAATTGAAAGAATTAAAAAATAAATTAAAAAAATAACCGCTCTTTGAAAAACTTAAAATTGTTAATAATGTTGAAAAAATTGTGATAATTATTGTTTTTTGAGAAGAACGAAGGAGCTCTAACGCTCCGAGGGAGCGGCAAAATTTGCCAAATGTCGATTTTTTACTAAAAGATACCCAAGAGTAAACCACCAAAGATGGACAAAGTCGGGACGTTTCTCGCTACCGGGGGACGACGGGGGGGGACTTAGTCCCCCCCTCTGTCCACCGTCGCTCGAACCCCCTAAAAAGAAAAAAAAAAAAATAATCATTTCTCCAGAGCATAATAAAAAAAACAAAATTTGGTAACTCTT
>JABUQX010025467.1:0-12500 GCA_015478945.1 Trachelipus rathkii
ACCATGAATTTCCATCTAATGATCTAAGTATGACTAGGAAAATTTTGACGACTGGAACATTGAACTGACTCGACATGAAGTATGTCTTTCTACGCGAAAAAGGAATGGTATGATACTCGTGTTGATTAGGTATTCGTCAAGTAGAAGTTGAGATTTTTAAGTAAAATAAGGTCTTCCTTTTCTTGAAAATGATATGCGGATGTTGATTCTCCGTAAATGGTAATTGAACTGCTATTCTGCTGGTCGAGAAAGTCCTCTCAAAAAGGATGGCCTCATCTATAGTTGATAATCCTTTCTGACTGCTGTTTCCTACGACAACATTGTTTAAAATTTAGCCAACTCTGATGTAATGGTGAATGCTCTTAAACAAATGAAGAAGAGGAGAGTCAGTATGTGTCAAACAGACTAAACCACCTCCTTTTGAAACGTACTGAACGTGCGTTACTGAGTGAAATGAACACTGCGGATTGATGAAATTTACTGTTGCAAAGACTCGTAAATGTTTTATGTCAACTTATGTAAATAGCTAAACATGGAGCCCTGTGTCATTTTAGCTTTCTGAAGACAGCATTTATTCCATTCTATTCCTCACAACCTCACTTCAGTTACACCAAGACAGTTCTAATTCGGAGGGGGGGGGGTACGTGCGTAGGTGCTTCTGTGGGTTTTCATGATTGGAACAGTTTCTTATACGCTCTCCTTTCACGCTTCGGTTTTTACATCAAAACTATTAGTCATCCTTTTTGAGATTTAAAGATCTTAATGCGTCCCAAAATCTCCGGAACGAAAGAGTGTTTTTTTCGTTATGATTTTTCTCAACACTTTCTATTACAGATTTGAAACTAAGC
The DNA here is from genome assembly GCA_015478945.1 of Trachelipus rathkii. Lineage (NCBI taxonomy): Eukaryota > Metazoa > Arthropoda > Malacostraca > Isopoda > Trachelipodidae > Trachelipus > Trachelipus rathkii. Next base: position 849 of record JABUQX010025467.1, read on the forward strand.
TGTCAATGCTTTCCTGAAAGAATGGAATTTTTGAGTTATGACGTTCTTGCACCAAGAGATAGCTTCACAGATTTCAAGAATGAAATAATTATAATTTAAACATAAAGGTAATATAGTATATATATAAATATATAATATATATATATATATATATATATATATATGATACCCTATATATATAATATATTATATATATTAATATATATATATATATATATATATATATATATATATATGATAAATATATAGTATATATATATTGGGTCTTGTAATAAGCCGCTAGTAAGTGGTGGGGCTCAACCCCCTCTAACTTAATGCCCCCCCGTCCCCAATTCGGGGTGCACTCTCTCACTTTCGCTCGAGTGGGCGGGGTGAAAAAATTTATAAAATGATACCCTATGGGTGGAAATCACCCATGACATCTCGTTGGCACTTCACATTGACACTTCATTGTCATTCCAATGGCACGCATTGGCAGTCATGTTGCAACTGTGATAAAAGGCTGGGATTAGATCTGTGAAATCATTTTTTTCGTTCCAGATACGTATAATTCAAAGTTTCAAATGTATATATACAAGGTGGGCATTACTGCGTTAATTCGTTATAACTCGTTTAAATTTTTCGTAACTTTTAACGCTTTTTCGTAATTTCGAAGAAGAAAGTAACGGACTAGTAAGGAGTTTAAAATTAATCCCCTACATGCCGTTAACGTTAACCTTTATTTACGACCGAGTTTATAGAAGATAATTTACTTATACTAGATTTTAATATTGTTAAATTAGATTCGATTTCCAAATAAGAGATAAACATTTTTTTTTTTTTCCAAAATTTCCTAAAACGCTCCTCTCAATGGCTCAAATATGTGGTTTATAATTGTACTCGTTATTATCGCAGTTTACGTAATGTTTAACACAGGTTGGAAAAAACCGAGTTTGTAAGGAATGTGCTTAAGTGCTGACACCACCCCTCGTTGAACCTCTATTCTCTAATGTCTTAATACTAGCAACTTTCCTTCGTGGTGGAGCGACGCGACATGTTCCCAACCTATTCCGAAAAAAGGGAAAGCCGGCTCTGATCCTTTCTAAACTATCGCCTGATAAGCTCTCAACGTTGTATTCTATCTAAGAATCTTTGAAACCTTCTCAACTCTCACTTCCTAGACCATCTGGAACCTCATTCTCTTCTTTCCGATCGCTAGTACGGCTTTTGGTGCTCAAGGTCTACTGGCGATATACTTTCTATTTAACCGATTTAATGGTTTTCCGCTCTTAGGAACTACTGGCAGACTTTGCGAAGTGGCGCTTGACATATCCAAAAGCATTTGACAGGTATAGCACGCAGCATTGCTCTCCAAGCTCCCTCTCTTCCTCCTTCTCTTTTGCGCTTACTAGTCTAGCTTCTTTCAAGTCGCTAAACATCGGCCTATTGTTGATGGAGCGAACTTCTTCCTTCTTTTTTCTGTCATAGTGGAGTTCCTAGGGTTTTCGTTCTCATCTCCTACTTTATTCCTACTTTTCATTTATGATCTTCTCACCTGCACATCTAACTCTATCCACTCACATGCCGATTACTCGACCCTTCATCTCTTCAACTCATTTCAATTTCTGCTCATCTTTAAACTTCTAGAATTGCCCTCTCGTCTTATCTTTCGATGCTATTCCTCGCTGCTAGATAGAATTTTGCGGGTGGGGTCGTCTCAACTTTGTGAAATTCAATTCTTTAAAAAACCCAACTTCTACAAATCCCCCTCTAAAATACCTTCTAACTTTCCTATCTCGTTCGACGGTTCTCTTCGTCTCTCCTTTTGACAATATAAACATCCTTGGCCTTTAACATAAAAAAATGTCTTGGAAAACCTCAAGCATCACAACGGTTGCTAGGGCGCCCTCAAAGAAACTGGGAGTTCTGTTTAGATCTGCAAGGACTTTTTTTTCCTCTTCCAGTTACTCCACGCTATACAAGGGGTCTCATGCCGGCCCTTGTATAGAGTTACTGTTCTCCATATCGGGGGGCTCTGGTTTCCACCCGGCTTTTGGACAGGGTCGAGTCAAGAAAAGCCAAAAAGTTAATAAGATACTCAAAGTACTTTCCAGTTCACTTGAACCTCTATCTTTGAGGGCGCGATGATTGGTGGCTTTCTCTTTTTCTTAATAGCGTATCGGCGCGGCAGGTGTTTCGAGGGGAACTTACACTCGCGTACCACCACCTTACGACGCCCTAGTAGCACAAGGGGTGCTGTATCCTGAGCCGAGTTTTGTGGTAGATATGGAATTCTCTTCCATCTTCTGTGTTCCCTGCTGAATTTAATCTCCCTCACTTTAAGGCCTGCGTCTCTGCTCATCAGCGAAATTTGCGTTAGGTGATAAAATATAGGCTTGCAACATCCCCTCCTTGAAATAGGGCTCCTGGCCGTGAGTGGTGGTGATAACTGTAAAAAAACAAAAAACAAAACAAAAACAAAAAAAAAAAAAATTGAAGACGGTTAACGTTAACGATTAACGTTAACTTCCGCTACATTCTTTACCGATAAACGCTTTAATGATTAACGCCGTTAATTTTTTTTTGTTAACGATTAAGAATAAACGACGTTAACTTTCTCATTAACGGTGCCCACCTTTGTATATTATCTATATATATTATATATATATAATATATTATATATATATATATATATATAATATATATATATATATATATATATATATATATATATATAATATATATTATATATAATATATATATATATATAATTATATAGTATATATATAAATAAGTATATATATAATTATATATCATATAATATATATATATATATAGTATATATATATATTTATATATATATATACAGGGTGGGACCCCAACTTTTTTTTAGTTCGCAATTTCGCAATTCCGCTAAATTTTGTGGACATCCGCAGTTCGGCAATTCAGCAACTTTTTTCTTCTTCTCGCCAGTCCCGCGTATCGCAATTCTGCAATTTCGCAATTTTTCTGTTTCGCCAATCCGCTTTTTCGAAATTCCGCAATTCCGCAAACTTTTTCTAACTTCGCCAGTAAGCTTGCGCAAAGCGACTAACTTCTAGTCGCCTAATCATTTTTTTTTTCAACTACTGAAGTTCTGCAAACAGTCCGCTAAACCCATTTATTGCAGTTAAATAAACCAATTTTAATTTCCGATCAAATTACCTTTCAATTTATATTTATTTAATTTTTTATATTTTTTATGTTATTTTTATATATAACAATTAACAAGCTTTATAACAATTGTTATATAATATATATATATATATATATTTATATATAATATATAATAATATATATTATATATATATATTATATATATATATATATATATAAGTATATATATATATGATATTATATATATATATATATAATATATATTATATATATATAATATATATATATATATATTATTATGAAGCTGGGTGCTTAGGACCGCTTCTTTAAGGTTGATTGAGAGTTAATGTTCTTACAATTTTTATTTTCCTACTTCTATTTTACAAGTGAGGGTTGGTAGCCCCAAAAAAACAAAAAAAAACAAAGAATTGGGACAGGGTAAACCTAGTTATTACTATTCCACATATGAATCATATTCTGCAGAAAGAATTTCTACAGAATATGAAGCTTATGTGGAGTAGTAGTACAATTGATTGTTAGTTTGAGAGAGGCTGTTTTATGTATATGCATACACAGGCAGAAAAAGGTTTCTCCCCGATATACATTCGCATAAAGCAGCCTTACATTTGATATGAGTCTCACACCGTACAAAAAAAACATTAGTTTGGGAGGAGCTGTTTTATGTATATGCATATACAGGCAGAAAAAGGTTTCTCCCCGATATACATTCGCATAAAGCAGCATTACATTTGGTATGAGTCTTACACAGTACAAAAGATTATTAGTTTGGGAGAAGCTGTTTTATGTATATGCATATACAGGCAGAAAAAGGTTTCTCCCCAATATACATTCGCATAAAGCAGCATTACATTTGGTATGAGACTCACACAGACACATATAATAAAAAATTGCCTAGGTTGTTGTAACTTCTTTGACGAGAGAGAGAGAGAGAGAGAGAGAGAGAGAGAGAGAGAGAGAGAGAGAGAGAGAGAGAGAGAGAGAGAGAGAGAGTTTGGTGGTGTGCACCTCTGCGCCACTTTTACTCGAGCTTAGGCTCACTTTAAACTGCTATGTAACGCGCACGCCCGCTAGGGTTAGGTATAGTAAATACCGATCTATGCGACCTCTATTTACTATACTGATGTTAAATTATATTAAAAAGTTCCTAAATCTAACATTTTTGGGTTGTTCACCTCTGCTCTACTATTACCCAGCTTAGCCTCTCTCTAAACTGCTATGTAACGCGCACGCCCGCTAGGGTTAGGTATAGTAAATACCGATCTATGCGACCTCTATTTACTATACTGATGCTAAATTATATTAAAAAGTTCCTAAATCTAACATTTTCCGGTTGTTCACCTCTGCTCTACTATTACCCAGCTTAGCCTCTCTTCAAACTGCTATGTAACGCAAACGCCCACTAGGGTAAGATATGTGTGGAAATAACGGCCTATCCCAGAGCTGTTATTTCCCCATATTATACTTAAAATTACATGCGACTCTAAATATCCACCTAGTTTTCTCTTTACTCTAGCCTCTGACCGCTAAGTTAGGCTAATTGCTTGAACGCTACCTAAGCCTACCGCAAATTTTCACTGGCATGCATGAACACTTCACTTTGTTTTCCTACTGGATTTTAGGCATTCTTTTTGATACGCTATTCAATCTGATGCGTTTTCGTTGCAACCTATTTCTAAACCTCAGCTTTAGGCTCCACCGACTAATCTAGGTTCGCCTAACTTTGGTCTATTTACCCTAAAATAATGTACTTAATAGGCTGCCCTTTTTCTAAACTCACCTTGGTTTTGGGTTTGGTTATATAATTAACATCAATTTGCTCGTATTTTAATATAATGTTGTACTTTTGCTATTATTTTATATTAATTCTCTAGAAGGAAGTTACATGCTGTTGCGATTTTGGAAAAGTGATAATTCGGCGGCTTGGAGGCGTGGCTTAGTTCCACGAAACGACAACTACATCTTAAACATAGGGCGTGTTCGGCTCTACCCTGTAACTTCGTAGTTCGGCTCTGTAGTTCAGCTCTGTATAGATGTTCTTTCCACTTCCCAGAGAGTGGCCTTCCACAGTACCCCCCTGCAGAGCTGAGGCCGGGGCGCTCTAATCCCGGTAGCGGAGTGGCCGGCGCAATTGACGGCCTCTGCTCGATAAGTCTCTGGACGCAGGCGGCTGCAAACCAGGACGAGGGCGAGAACGAGGGGCTGGTGTTGGAGGTGCAGGAGTGTGGACGAGAGGGCGAGGAATACGAGAGGGAAGTGGAACATCTGCAGTACGACTTGTGGAAGGCATGGCAGGAGGTGGTGGAATGGGAGGGGACGGTAGAGGTAGAGGAGAAGGAGGAAAAGGAAGAGGATCTGGGTCAAGAGGAAGGAGTGGTGGAGATGGAGAGTCAGAGGGAGATGAAGGAGGAGAAGAGTCGGGAGGAGATGAAGGAGGTGGAGAATCTGGTACAGGATAAGAAGATGATGCATCCAAAGGAATCAGAATTGGTTTTGGAAACAAGTCCGAATCTTGGACGTCAGGAGGATTCGCCTCAAAATAGGCAGGTTTGAGACGATCGATCGATATAACGTCGGTACGAGTAGGAAGCTGTACTTTGAAGAACTTCTCCTTCCGAAGTAACACCGGGAAGGGCCCGTCGTACTTGGGTTGGAGTGGAGAACGGTGGGAGTCATGCCTCACCAAAACATGGGTACAAGAAGAGAGATCTTTCGGAATGTAAGAGTGCACCTTTTGCTGGCGGGTCGGAGTAGGTCTCCAGGAGAGGGCGCAGCGTTTCAAGCGAGTGAGATACAGGGTGGGGTCTGCAGTAGCAAGCGGGAAAGATTGAGAAAAGAACTCGCCAGGCAGGCGAAGTGTAGAGCCATAAACAAGTTCTGCAGCTGAACACTGAAGATCCTCCTTAACGGCCGTGCGTATACCCAGCATAACCAAAGGAAGAGCCTCAGTCCAGTGTTCTGGTTGTGGATGTGCCATGAGAGAGGCTTTAAGCTGACGGTGGAACCTCTCACAAATCCCGTTCGAGATAGGATGGAAGCTGGTGGTATGGATCTTCTCAGAACCCAGCAAGCGCATCAAATCTTTCCAGAGGAAGGATTCGAAAACGCGACCTTGATCAGTCGTGACCGAGAGAGGAATTCCGAACCGAGAGATCCAATGGAACAAGAAGGCTTTAGCTATAGATTCGGCAGTGGCAACAGAGAGAGGGATAGCTTCTGTCCAACGAGTGAACCTATCAATACAGGTGAGGATATATCGCTTGCCATGAGAAGGTGGGAGAGGTCCAACAATGTCGATGTGGACTCTCTCAAACCGTTGCCCGGGAGGCAAGAAAGTGCCTAAGGGAGCTTTAGTATGTCTTTGCACTTTAGAGCGCTGACAAGCCATACAGGCGCGGACCCAGTTCGCTACGTCGGCGTTAACTTTAGGCCACACAAAACGAGCCGTTACCAGTTTGCGTGAAGCCTCGACGCCAGGGTGTGAAAGCGAATGGAGATTGCAGAAGACTGCCTTTCGAAGAGCATCAGGTACGAAAGGACGAGGATTGCCTGTTGAAATGTCGCACAAGAGCCTCTTCTCTATGCCCGGAAGATTGAGCCACTGCAGCTGTAGAGAAGAGTCCTGCTGAAGATCGATATTGCCTTGCTCCAGGCACGTGGCCATAGCTGCGTAATCAATATCAGGAATGGGAGAAAGAGCGTTAATTTCAATCCGAGAAAGAGCATCCGCGGTGAAATTATCCACTCCGGAGATGTGACGTATGTCTGTAGTAAACTGGGAAACAAATTCGAGATGACGAGCTTCACGGGGGGAGTGACGTTCATGCCGTGAAGCCATTGCGAAAGTGATCGCTTTGTGGTCGGTCAGGATGTGGAACTCCCGTCCTTCCAAAAAGTACCGAAAATGGCGAACAGCAAGGTACATAGCAAGCAATTCCCGTCCAAAAGCACTATACCTTGTTTCGGCGGGTTGCAGCTTGCGTGAAAAGAAGGCAAGTGGGCACCATTCGCCCTTTTGGAACTGCTGAAGCACCGCACCAACAGCGAAATCGGAGGCATCTACCTGCACTCTCGCTGGTGCGGTATCGTGGGGATGAACTAAAAGAGTGGCGGAGGCGAGGGCTTCTTTGGAAGCCTCAAAAGCAGACTCTGCTGCCGGAGACCAGTCGACTTTAGTGGTGCTGCCTCGCTGTTTAGGACGAATGAGTGCAGTAAGCGGGCCTAGGAGGGCTGCCGCTGATTTCAGAAATCTGTGGTAAAAGTTGATCATTCCCAGATATTGACGAAGTTGCTTTTGATTTTGGGGAAGAGGAAAGGCTCTGATAGCGGCGACACGGTCTACAAGAGGGCAAATACCCTCAGCCGAGACTGTGTGACCAAGGAATGTAAGAGAAGACGCGCCGAATACGCACTTGGTAGGATTGAGACGAATTCCCGCATCATCCAACCTACCAAAAACGGCACGCAGGTGCTCCATATGTTCTTCAGGAGAGGAGGAAGCGACTAAAAGATCATCTAAATATGCCCAAGCAAAAGGAAGACCACGGAGGATAGAATCGATGAACCTCTGGAAGGACTGGGCTGCATTTTTCAAACCGAATGGCATTCTTGTATACTCAAAGAGGCCAAAGGGGGTGATTACAGCTGTCTTGGGAACGTCCTCCGGAGCCACGGGTATCTGATGGTAGGCTCGAATTAAGTCCAAAGAAGAAAAAATGGTGTTGCCAGACAGGTGGGAAGTGAAACTTTGTATATGCGGTACAGGGTACCTATCCGGTGTTGTGGCAGAATTCAAAGCCCTAAAATCACCACAGGGTCTCCAATCGCCCGTGGTGCCTTTAGGGACCATGTGTAGCGGAGAAGACCAACAACTTTTGGAAGGGCGCACAATGCCAAGTTGCAACATGTGATCAAACTCGGCCTTGGCGGCCTTGAGCTTATCGGGTGGGAGGCGGCGAGCTCGAGCAAAGGTGGGTGGGCCAGTAGTTTCGATATGATGTTCAACAGAATGCTTAAGAGGGGTATCGGAAGAGCAGGGATGCAATAAAGAAGGAAATTCCTTCTGCAGGAGGGTCAGAAAGGGAGAGACCACTGAAGAAGTTGGAGGAGCAACAGCAGAAATACCCTTTAGAGCAGAAGCAATAATAGCACCGGGAGTATAAAGAGAAGTATCGCCATCGACAAGTCGGCGATTACGAAGATCGACCATAAGATTAAAATGGGACAAAAAATCAGCACCGAGGATGGGCTGTGTCACCTCAGCGACGAGAAAAACCCATGGGAACTTGCGGCGGAGAAAAAGATCCAACGTGCATAACCGCTCACCATATACCGGAATGGAAGAGCCATTAGCAGCGAAAAGTTGACGGCCAGGGAGAGGGATAGCAGAGTCCTGGGAAGGGTCCCTGGGTACCAGCGAAAGGCTGGCCCCAGAATCGATCAAGAAGACAAGTTTAGAAGACTGATCGTAGATACGAAGAACATCCTGTGCAGTAGTAGGAGAAGAAGAAAAAGAGCCAGCATCTCCCGTCGCTCCTACGACGGGATGGCTGTCGAGTTTCCCTGATAGAGGGGGCAGGAAGGATCGCATTTCTTGGCATCCATGCCGAAAGTATGGTGATAATAACAGTACCCATGAGGATACTGGCGCTGGCGTGAGGAAGAAGCAGAGGGTGAACGAGGACCGCGAGAAGGACGAAAGTTGGAAGGAGTGGGATCACGAGAGCGAAAAGTGTTATTATTAATTGCCGCTGTAAGAGAGAGAAGGGCAGTTTTAATGTCGGCCATGCCAGTTTCGAGAACCGAAACCCGGGTATCCAGAGCTGCCGAAGGAGGAGGTTGTACTGCGAAAGCGTGAGAGTAGGAAGGTTGAGGTGGGTGAGAATAAGGAGGTTGAGCTGGATAGGAGGCAGAAGGCGGTTGAGGAACAGGAGGAGGAGGGAGAGTAGCGGAGGCGGTGTTAGAGTATTGGGGAATGTGTTGGGCGTGAGTTGCAGATGGTTGAGGAGGTGCGAGAGTCGAAGAGGTAGGGGAAAGAGAGGAAACGGCGTAAGAGGTGTGGACCAAAGGCTCCACCGGAGGGCGCAAAATTCTGTCTGCTGTAGCGGCAAACTCAGTGAGGGACAACGTCGGGTTCATTGATTGCAGTACGCTGTGATGTCGAGCAGGCATCTTCTGGAGGAAGAGGGTGCGAATTATTTTCTCTTCCCGTGTAGATGGAGTGCCACCCAACAAACTCAGCATCCTTACCATCAATTCCGAGGGTTTCTGGTCGCCCAGTGAGATGCCTCCAAGCAGAGTTTCCAATTGTTCCTCTCTGGTGGGAGCCAAGCGGTCGATAATAAGGGTTTTGAGCGTGTTGTAAGGGGTTGTAGAGTTTCTAGTTGTTGCCAGGCCATCCCTGATTTTGAGGAGGCAAGATTCTGGTAGAGCATTCACAACTCTCGAATATCTCTCCTTCTCGTCTTCGATGGTCAGGAGCGCTGACTCAGCCAGGTCAAACCAAAGCTCGGGATTGTTTACGAAGAAAGGTTGCAAATGGAATGCTCGCGAGGGAGTAGACATGATGAAAGGCGTAGAAGTTGGCAGAGTGAAGGAAAGAAAAGAAGTTAAATAAGATGTGGAGCGAGCGGAGGCACTAATAACGGACCGAGGGTGGAAAAATCAAAGAAATTACAACCTTAGGAGCTAGACCAAGGATTAAAATGAGGCTGTTGCGATATAAATTGCCAAAATACTTATATATATATATATAATATATATATATATATATATTATATATATATATTATATATATATATATATATATATATATATATTATATATATATATATATATATATATATATATATATATATATATATACATATATATATATATTATAATTTTTTTCTCTTTTTTTTTTTTTTACTTTTTTTTTTTTTTTAATTTTAGACTTAATATTTTAATTATGTTGCGAAAGCACACAAGGTGTGGCTATACCTTGTTAAGGGTATACAACAGGGGCGATAATAATAATAATAATAATAATAATAATAATAATAATAATAATAATAATAATAATAATAATAATAATAATAATAATAATAATAATAATAATAATAATAACAAAAAAAAAAAATAACAAAATACCCGGATGTAGAACAATTTATATGTTCCGTGTGAAATACAGAACTGTACCAAGGTAGGGGTCCAACAGCGTTAGTTTGATACTCTGCCGACGAAGCTGGCTCTTGATGGCTGCAGCTGGGCTCGAGAAAGCTGTGAAGTAGATAGAAAAAGGCACAAACACAATGAGTGGGTAAATCTACCCGTTAAAAAAAACAATACCTACAAACGGTACTAAAGTGATTGGGTTCGTTTGTAATAGTTTTTCCTGGCTTTGTTGTGGGTGTTCTGATTCCCGCCTGGGAATTCAATCTTCACTCTTCGGGGTCACTATCTGAAGCTGGGTGCTTAGGACCGCTTCTTTAAGGTTGATTGAGAAGTTAATGTTCTTACAATTTTTATTTTCCTACTTCTATTTTACAAGTGAGGGTTGGACCCCTTGTCCTAAAAAAAACAAAAACAAAGAATTAGGACAGGGTAAACCTAGTTATTACTATTCCACATATGAATCATATTCTGCAGAAAGAATTTCTACAGAATATGAAGCTTATGTGGAGTAGTAGTACAATTGATTGTTAGTTTGAGAGAGGCTGTTTTATGTATATGCATACACAGGCAGAAAAAGGTTTCTCCCCGATATACATTCGCATAAAGCAGCCTTACATTTGATATGAGTCTCACACCGTACAAAAAATCATTAGTTTGGGAGGAGCTGTTTTATGTATATGCATATACAGGCAGAAAAAGGTTTCTCCCCGATATACATTCGCATAAAGCAGCATTACATTTGGTATGAGTCTTACACAGTACAAAAGATTATTAGTTTGGGAGAAGCTGTTTTATGTATATGCATATACAGGCAGAAAAAGGTTTCTCCCCGATATACATTCGCATAAAGCAGCATTACATTTGGTATGAGACTCACACAGACACATATATTAAAAAATTGCCTATGTTGTTGTAACTTCTTTGACGTGGTGAGAGAGAGAGAGAGAGAGAGAGAGAGAGAGAGAGAGAGAGAGAGAGAGAGAGAGAGAGAGAGAGAGAGAGAGAGAGAGAGAGAGAGATTTTTGGGCTGTTCACCTCTGCGCTACTATTACCCAGCTTGGCCTCTCTCTAAACTGCTATGTAACGCGCACGCCCGCTAGGGTTAGGTATAGTAAATACCGATCTATGCGACCTCTATTTACTATACTGATGCTAAATTATATTAAAAAGTTCCTAAATCTAACATTTTCCGGTTGTTCACCTCTGCTCTACTATTACCCAGCTTAGCCTCTCTCTAAACTGCTATGTAACGCGCACGCCCGCTAGGGTTAGGTATAGTAAATACCGATCTATGCGACCTCTATTTACTATACTGATGCTAAATTATATTAAAAAGTTCCTAAA
>JABUQX010025467.1:27500-40000 GCA_015478945.1 Trachelipus rathkii
TATATATATATATATATATATATATATATATTATATATATGCATATATATATATATATAATATATATATTATATATATATATATATATATATATATAACTAAATTTTTTCCATTTTTTTTATACCATTAGAAATTTGGCGGGAAGCTGGTGCGGTGCGATCAAAAGGACCGTACCACACACCGCACCGCACCAGGTCACTAAAATTTTGATGCGCACCGCACCGCACCACACCAAAATGAGCGCACAACGCACCGCACCCGATACGTCAGCCAACCCTACCAAGTTTTAACTACGATATGAATGGGAATTGGCTCGAGTCTGTGGACCAAGAAAAAGATTTAGGTGTGATTATAAGCAGTAATTTTAAAGTAGCTAATCAGTGTTTGGAAGCAAGGAATAAAGCTAATATGTTGGGTATAATAAATCGCAATGTCGTTTACAAGAGCAAGGAAGTTATGAGTAAACTGTATAATAGCTATGTTAGGCCGGTGTTAGAATATTGTGCACAATTTTGGGCCCCTTATTTAATGAAAACTTAGATATGCTAGAGATTGTGCATGTTGAGCAACAACGATGATTTCTGGGTTTGAGGGTAAGCTATGAGGAGAGGCTGAAGGAGTTAGGAATGTTTTCTATAGAAAGGCGATTTCTCAGAGGGGACAAGTCTACAAAATATTTACATCTATTGATAATATGGAGATCAATAAATTCTTCACAGTAGAGCACGGAAGAGAGACCAGGAGGCATAGTAAGAAAATTAAGAAAGCATGTCATCTTGATATAAGAAAGCATTCATTCAGTATAGAGTTGTTAAATTTTGGAATGGTTTGCCATAGGAGGTTGCTGAGTGCGACTTGACTGCAACATTTAAAAAAGGATTTGATAGGTATATGGATGGTTTGGGTGTCATACAGTATATTTTGTCTAAGCCAAATTGGCGGGTTTTTATTAATGTTAAACCGCATGTTAATTCTATGTTATTAAAGCTTGTAGTGTGGTTAGCATATACTTTAGCTATAGTTTTTTCTTTTAGTTGTAGACTTTGTGTATACTATGTAAGTTATTGACAAGCCCTAGGGTGCTTTGTGAAATTGCATGAGCATGTTTTAGACTTTGTGTGTACTATGTAAATTATTGACATGTTCTACTGTGCTTTGTGGATTTGCATGAACATGTTGTTTGGTGATTGGTTCTGTTGGCTTGACTGGGACAGGCTCGATAGGCCCATGTGGCTTCTTACTGTCTTTTTATTTCTAATGTTCATATACAAATTAAATAGATATAGAGACATAACACATCCTTACTCTACTCCACTATTAATATGAAATCATTTACCCTCCACTCCATTTATTCTTACACTCCCCTCATTATCAACATACATAATTTTGATTCCATTCAGAAGCCCACTATCAACACAATAGTTTGTCCTTCTTCTCAATCATTTCAATGTAAAAAATTTGATCTACACATCCTCAACCACTTCTTAAAGAACCTTGTTCTTCAACAATCAGCCCCCCCCCCTCACTCATTCAACCAAAATACCAGCATGTCTTTCCTTCAATACTCAATAAACTAATTCCCAATTAGTTTCTACAGTTTCCCTAATCACCCATATCCTATCACTACTATCCTCAAGTTCTTCGGAACTACGCTCTCCACAAACGCTTTGTTACCCAACTTCCATATCCAGTCAATCACAATCTCACCTCCATTCTTGATCATTTCACAAGAAATTCCATCTTCTTATCTCCTGATTTACCATTCTTCAACTTTCCCACTCTACCTAATACCTCCTTCATAAAATATCTACTTCTTCTTCTTACACAATCAAACCCACACACATTTACTATCACCTCTTCGACACCGCCAATGCTATGCAAATTTTCGAAGTGATCCCTCCCCCTCCACACTCCTCACGTTAATCTTATCAGCCAAGAAAACACCATCCCTATTCATTATTCTAGGAAGATTCTCATTACTCTCTTTCTTAACCTTTATCACTTCCTTCTAAAACAGCTTCTTATACCCTTCAAAGTCTCAATACCTCCTAATTCCAAACTATTAGTTTAAACCTTGTTTTTTATCTACCTATGCAACTTTCTGCTTTACTTCATATTTATATTTACATACACCTTCCTTTCGAAACCTAATCATTGATATTTAACACAGTCGACCAAGCCTGTTTTTACTTTTTATCTCTTGCATCACTTCTTTATTCCACCATTCACTATTGCCATTCTTATTTCCTACTTTAGCACACCCACATATTTCTCTTGCACTACTAACAAACGCTTCCTTCATTTGCTCAGTTTCATGAAACAAAGGTAATATTGAGGAACTTGAAGAGACCGAGTATGTTCAAGAATATATTAAAGAAAGCAACCTCATATAAATAATTAGGCATTTCTGTGGCGGTGGCAACCCCCACCGAAGGAAGTGGTCAACTCCCAATCGATTATGGTAGGAGTGATTATCTATGGAAGTCCACCTCTGTGGCTTCTCGATGCAATACTATTTTTTTTTATAATTATGCCGTTTTAATAAAAACATTCAGATATGTTGGGTATGTGAAGGAGCATTATAGGGGTGTAAGCAAGATAATCTAATGAAACGTTTACATTTTGCTTACAAAAAGGAAATGTTTTGAAAACATCCAGTCGTTTCGCGGGAATATGAAGTGTGATGTAGAGTAGCTTTTAATACTTCTATATCCATTATAAGTTTTAGTGTAGGTTCTCAGAGTTAATAAACTAATGATCTTTTCATAGGTGACATAAGCGAGTGCCAAGTACAAAAATTCACTATATACAATAAAGGTTTTAGTGTGAGCATCGTAAATTTTACATAGTTTTTTTAAATAGAGGAAATAGAATCTGCCCTATGTTAACACATATTAAATCCCTTCGGGCTAGAATCTAAACTCTGTACCAAACATACTAAAGTCACCAAAAGGTTTTTTCATCAAAACCTATAGTTTTCATTGTGTATAGCAGTGGTTCTCAACCTTTTCCAAACCAACGCCCCCTTCGAGATTATCGGCTTAATCCACCGCCCCCCGCTTCAGAATTTTATATTTTAAAAAGTGGTTATATATGTGTATATATTATATATATATTATATATTATATATAATATATATATATTATATATGATAATTATTATATTATTATTAAAATATATAATATTATATATTATATATATATATATATATATATTATGATTATTTTTATTTTAATTATTATATTCTATATTCATTATTATTATTAAAAGAGAAGTACTTACCATACTTCCTTAAAATTTATTTTACGATTAAAACATCATTTTTGACACTAGTGGCTGCCTTGAGCCTGGTGACTTGCACATAACCGATTGATGTCAGGAGAGATTAACTGCGGCATAATCTTTGAAAACGGGTCTGAGTAATATCCAATTTGTTTCTGGTTTTTGTTTTTCAATTGTGTGACAACACTGAAACCTTTTTCGACGAGATACGTTGAAGGAAAAGCCAGAAGCAATACTTTAATTTCTTCCCATAGAAGAGAATACGAATCTTTTTTTTTCGCCCAAAATACTTCGTATCCAAGCTCATTAAATAAACTTTGACATTCACTGTCATGCTTGAGGTCTATTAGGGGCTCCTGCATGGACTGTGAGATATTAGCTGCAGTCACATCTGTTGAAAACGGGTTGAATACCCATTGGGTATTTGAAGCGCAATAATATCCTGAAATCTAGTTTCCATGTTTTCTTTCAGGCTTATTTAAGTGAAAACAGTAAACTTCCAAGTCATTACCTGCAATTATTTTTCTTTCTAACTGCCAGAAGATTAGGAAACTGACGTAAGATCTTTAGGCATAATTACATTTCAGAAACTTAGTTTCTCTTATAAAAGCCCCTATATGCCTGTTTGTTTTGATGAAATTCATTTTTTTACCTTGTAGCTTCGTATTTATTTCGTTTAACTTGCCAAAAATATCAGAAAGGTAAGCAACATCAGTTCGTCTTTCTTTTAATGAATTGGCAAGACTGTGGTCAGCTGTGTCGAAAATATCAATAAACTGTTCAAAGAGGTTATACGAATGTTGTAAACATTCCTTAGAAAGCATACCTCCGTTGTGGCATAATCGTTCAAATGCCTGTTTTTCTTCACAAAGCTTGGCGAAATAACGATCTTCAAAAAGAGTGGGCATTTGATTTTATTGACGGCACTAATGACACAATTAAGAGACTGTATAATCTGCCGCTTAAAATTTTTAGGCAAGCTAAATGTTGACCCGACTGAAATAACACAGTGAACAGTCCATAACCCTGGAACAGCTTGCTTTAAATGTGCATTAAAACCGCGATATCACCTGTCATAGCTGCGGCACCGTCAGTAGCACATGCAATAATAGATAATGGAATGTCTTTTTCGTTAAAATAACTTAAAAGTACATGGAATAAAGAGGAGCCTTTAGTGTCAGTGGTAAGACTTTTAGCGAACAGCATTTTCTTCATTCTCTCGCGCAGTTTCATTATGAAGCGAAATCTAATATAAAGCTACATTATCATGAGGTGACTCGTCGATCTTGTATGCAAACTGTTTTTTCTAATTATCTATACAATAGTGATCTCAACATCAGAGGCCATCTCATCGATCCTTCTCAAAACTGAACTATTGCTCAAAGTAGCGTCTTAATTAAAATTGCTTGCCTTGCGAATCATCAGAGTATCGAAGTATTCACCTTGACAGCGAGCTGGTAAAGTAGTGTTCTCTCCAATATGATGCCAGGCTTGCCACACTTAGCATCACAAAAGACACTCTGTAAAGAAGCAAGAAGTCCTTTATCAATATTGACTGAACTTTTTCGAACATAGAACTTGTAGGTCTCCCTTCATACTTCCTCTTTATGTCTTTGAAGAAATCAGTAGACCGAGTTGACATATCTTGGTGAATTTTTGACAGATATTCTTGTAATCGAGAAGGCTTCATAGCTTCGTTAGACGAGTTCTTCTACATAAAAGGCGCATTGGCATTTTTCATTTGAATGAATGAAATGAATCATATTTCAAATATATCTGACGAAATATTGCCTACACTTCTTTTTTTGCTTGAGACAAAATAAAAAAGTGCACATACATCCACGTTCACACGAAAACGACAATCAACACATCGGAAAGATTTCCTATTACTTAAAGTTTACAGGCAGTGATTTTAAAGAACAATTTGCGAAAAGTAGCAGTCTGCTCTCTGGCTAAAGTTGTCGAGGGTATCTATTCTATAGTTTTTCTGGACGCTCCGAAGTATATATATATATACTATATATTATAATATATATATATATATATAGTATATATATATATATATATATATATATATATATAATATATATATATATATATATATATATATATATATATATATATATATATATATATATTGATTTCTCATATTGTAAAAAAAAAAAAATCAACTCTCTTGCTGTAAGTTGCCAATATGTACTTTTAGTCATTTATGTATTTTCACTCGGAAACGCTTTGTAATATATATAATAGTATGATATATATATATATATATATATATATATATATTATATATATATATATATATATATATATTATTATATATATATATATAAATATATATAATATTATATATATATATATATATATATATATTATATATATATATACTATATATCAATTAATTTATTTTGTAATCTCTCCCCTTACCGCCTCCTCAATAGCACCCCCTTACCGCCCCTCTCAAGCGCCCCCTGGGATTCGTTAACGCCCCCTAGGGCCTCATAGCTTCCAATAAGTTTCATCCTAGAACCTAACCATTATATTTTGGGACACAAAAAACACATCCAGATTCTCTCTCAAGATTGCAATAAAATCGCTTTAGGCATGTCCTGTAAGGGTTCACGTTCTTATACTACAATGAAGAAGAACTGGTGGAATAATAGGCATAGATCTAGATCTAAAGCGGAATCTGTTCAGATGGATAATCTTGGGGGCGAGTTAGGTGTGATAATTGATAAAATGAGGAATGGGCGGGCGTGTTAGGGAGCTGTGTGGCGTGAAGAAAGGTGCCAATGAGAGAATAAATGAGTGTGTTTTAAGATGAACTGGTCTATGGAAAAGATGGATGATAGTCGGTTGGTAAAGAATTAACCGACTGGGAGACCAAAGAAAAAGTAGATGGAGTCAGTCAGTGTGTCTGAGGGAAAGGAATGTGAATGAACCACGAAGTTGATGAGATATCACAATGGGCAACTGTCAAGGTGTTGCGAAGCTTCAGGGCTTATTATGACCGTGACGGTCTTTCACTGAATAGTATGAGGGGAGGTCGTGGGGTGGGATTTCTTGTTTGACTCCGGTCATGGTCTTCTACTTAGTTATTTTGCTTCTGGTGCAAGTTTGCACCCCCCCCCCATTCTGGGAAACCAAGGGGCAGCTGATGATGATCTTTCTTTCACTAAAACTTCACCTCTTCTACTTAACTAAAACCTACGTATGTAAAAGTAGTTTTAAATTTGTATGAATTGACACAAATGTAAGAACTCTTAACTTTGTCATTAAATGATTAAAAATATTTGCCATAATCTTTTACCTAATTTTTTTTTATTTTATTTTTTAATATTTAACTTGCAACGATTTGATTTTTTTACCAAGTCTATGTAAATTTTTTTTTATTTGGTTAAAAATAATAATAGAAAAGTAGCAAATAAATAAATGGCATATACACTCATTAAATTTAAATATTTGAGGATACGTGTTTTAAGCAGTAGTTTGATGAATCACTTAGTTGTGGCAAATGGTAGCTTATTCTAATTATCCACATATCAGATTTGAGTCAGGGTAAGATACATAAGAAACTGAGGAGTCTATGTTGTTGACTCAACAACTCTGCGATTTAAAGTAATTCTAGTGAGACACAATTAGGTAAAGAGAACCCATGAATAAATTATTATATATTATGTCATAAAAAAAACGTATATAATCTCAATATTATTCGTCAAAAGAGAAAACAATTAAATTAAAAAGTAAATACTATAAATAAACTAACTAAATAAATAAAAAAAGGGGGAGTAAAAGAGTCCTGCCTACGTTTTTCTGTTTCATTACACGAACATTTATGGCAGTTAAAATCAAATATTGACCTTGAAAAAGATAAATGATATCTATGACAAGCAGGGTCAAGTTAGGTCAAATAGGTATTTAACATTGTCATTTATGGTAAATATCTTTCATATTTTAATTAAATCTCCTTGAGACGCTTCGGTTATCCTGTTAATAGCTAGCTGTGTATTTGCTATATCTGCTAATGCCCTATTAATATCATCCAATATTTTTTTAACTCTTTCGACTTGACGTTGAAAAACCTTCAATGAATATAAATTATATAGTTTTTATTATTTGAAAAAAAAAATATATATATATGTATAAAAAATAAATAAATTGGTGGATGAATATAAAATATATAGTTTTTATTATTTTTAATATGTACGTATTATGTAATTCGAATGCCTCTTACAGCTCTTATATTATTTGATATTTGAGATAAGTAACCTGTTGCAAAGCTTCAAGGTGAACTGGTTAAATTATGCAAAATTTGAGGTGAAAGTCAATTCTATATATATACGTGGCTAGATAGGAAAAAGCGACCTTGATTACTAATGGGTTATCGATCTCCACATAAAAATGAGAGAAGACACTGACATCCCATCTCTTGTCTACGAGAACGTGTCGTTTAAAAAGGTGGAACTGCGAGTGGTCAGCACCCTCACGAAACTGCCCCTGTAGTACCTTAAAACAAAGATAGAGCGCTAAATAAAAAGTCAAGTGAGTTAGGAAAAGGCGGAAAGTTGAAGTTGAGATGCAATTTAAGATGAAAAGAGGGAAGATTTGAAATGGGTATAATAATAAATACTAGTTATTGACATATAAATTGAAAGCGATGGAAGGGCAGCAAAATAGGTCACTACTAAAAGTAGGAAATAAGATAGCCCCTTGAAGAGCTCTACTATTGACTGAAAAGGGAGAAATAGTCTCATCATATGCAACAACCGATATTAAACAATTTGAAATAAAGCTTGACTAGATTGAGCAAAGCTGATAAGGAAACACGAAGGAAGAGCCCAGCACCACCACATACGAGGACTCCCGCAATCCTCACAGGCAGAAGACTACAAATCGGTAAAATAGATAAGGATTTCACCAGTCGACCTCGAGCGTGCGTCGAAAGATAATTTCAGACAATTCACAAAAATGAGAATTGAGGCTACATTCAAATACAACACTGGTGAGAGCCATAGTAATAAGTAGAAGGTTCAAAACGGTTACCATTCTTCGGGATCGATTGGATATAAAAGTGCTTTAAACATTAAGGATAAACGTACATATTAAGGCACAATAGTTGAAAAACGATTGGCATCAACTCATAAGCACCCCATCAAAACATGTTCATAGATGGCAGGATCCCATGCACTTTAAAACTACAGGAAAATATTTTTACTTCAATTTTTTGTGAAATAATTTAGCTGAATGATCCTCAAATTTAATTCCAGATTTATTTATAATTTATTGTTTACTTTTCACTAAAGTTTATTATAAGTAGTAATTAACATCAATATTTTTTATTTTAAATTCACTTTCAAAAGAAATTCGTTAAAATAATGGAATGAGCTATGAGAAAACTAGGTGAATAAATTATGAAAAGATTATTAAGAGCTAAGTGTGTGAAAGATTTATTTACAATATAAAATTAATTTGAAAGATGCTTACAGAAGTAAAAAATTAACTGAAATGACCTACAGTTATAATACAGGTACTTTAGGGTCAATTCAAATGAAGTGGTTCAAAGCTGGTCTCTCGATCATCAAAAATAATTTATATTTTGCATACTGTTAACTTTATATGTTGACAGTTCAAAACAAAATTTTTTTTATTCAAACTGGTTTCAACAGGATGGCCATTTTTGTACCTATGGGTAGTAATTTTTTTTAGCATTTATAGGGGTTATTTTTAACTTCAATATTTTAGTTTAGTAATTTCTAGGGTAATATCTCAAGTAAAGTAATTTTGGCAATCAAGCTTTCCATCAAAAATATTCATTCAACAAATTTTTGCGAAAATTTTCTATCAAAATAGCTGAAAATGACGTTTTTGGGGCCACTGTTCAGAAGGGATATTGTGTGTGTGTGTGTGTGTGTTGGGGAGGGGGGGTTATTAGCAATAACGGTAATAATTACATATAAATGAAGCCATTTCTTTTAATTTTTTAGAATCCTCTACAAGATTCATGTGTCCGCACTAATAAATATTGCAAGAAAGGCAATTTTCAACGGTTCATAATATAAACCTTTGCAGAGCATGCATTCACAATCGTTTTCATCTATTTTATTACTTTATTTTTTTTATGTTTTATTATCAACAGTTTTACTCTTTCTACTCATTATCTTTTGTTTCCCTGCAGTCACCTTTTATATCTCAATAAGCTCGCTTTTGTAAGAAGTGAGTTAAAATTGATGTTTTGCCATTTTTGATTTTTTTAAAAAAAATCAATTTGTGATTTTTTTGATTTTTTTGATTTTTTTCTATTTTTTCAGATTCGTAACGTCACGCGATATATAATTTGCAACTTGCAAATTATATTTCACGTGACGTTACGAATCCAAAAAATCAAAAATATCAAAAAAATCAAAAAAATCACAATTGATTTTTTTAAAAAATCAAAAAAAATCACCAAAATTTGCCATCCCTGGTTAAAATTGTTGTTTTCCCACTCTGAACATCTTTTCTTTATTCTTATAGTTCTTTTGGCATACTTTTTAGACCCCAGCAGTACCAATTCGGTACATAGGAAAGTAGAAACTAGAGACTAGTACGAGTCACAATGGCTTATCGATCGGTCCAGTCAACTAAAAGTAAATATTCATTAAATCTGCTTATGCACCATTCAAAACCCACCGCAGTGACCGCAAAATCTAAGGCTTGTCAATATCCAGCAGAAGTAAGGTCAATATTAATATACTGCACCAACTACTATCATAAAGCACACTAAATAAACTAAGGTACATATACAAAAGACAAGTATCTTAGTAAGATATTGACATATTATAGCAACGTTTAACCTTTAAAACCACAAAACCAGCTAATTGCTTAGTCATAATACAACTATATAATACCCATATCATCATATACCTTCCCAAGATCCTTCTTAAATCAACAATCGCTCTTGCGGCAGAACAATTTCCAAAATTAAAAAGCTCTATACTGATATAAGTCTTTACTGTACATAAGATAGCATGCCTTCTTCCTATTTTCTTAATGTTCCCATGGTTTTCCTTTCCATGATCTACTGATAAGAAATCTTTTGGTCTTGACTTATTAATCGAGATGTTATATTTTGTATATTTTATCATGTCCTTCTAAGAAAACCACCTTTATACAGAAAAAATTCTATCTCCTTCATTCTCTCATAATCTTACTTCTCAATAGCAGAATCATCCTTGATTGATCTATGTTGACTCCCTCAGCATATCTCGTCTTTTTCTTTTAAATAAGGAGAGCAAGCTTATGCACAATACTGTAATACTGGACATCAGCATGCATATTATGCAGCTTAATTTAAAACTCCTTGGCATCTTGTAAACGACATTGCATTTTTTGTGCGATGGATCCTCACTATGATAAATCGTCAAGTTAGGCCTCATCCTGGCCAGGTGGGCACACCATACTACAACACCCCCGCCATTCTCTCCTACTACTTTCTTCTCGCCTCTGCCCAAACTCACTTTCTCTCCTGCAAACATTCTTTACCTGACTCAATCCACTTTTTCCTTCGGTCTCCCCAAGCCGGTCGTTCCCGAACTACACTCACCCTATACATAGCTTAAACCAACCGACTATCGATTCTCTTTCACTGACCAAAACCATCTAAACATACTTTCATTTATTATCTGTTTACCCTTTCATTCACACTCACAACAACTCTCTAATACCGTTCATTCCTCTTTTATCAATTCTTCTACACCTAACACGCCCCTAAGATTGTCCAGCTGAACACATTGAACTTTAGATCTATACTTCTTATTCCAGACATAGTCTCAACTACTATACAATAAGCACAGGTAAAACATACCCTCCATGCAAGACCCAAGGCACTCCAGACTTAGTCTTTACATTCACCAACGGTTTAATTGCACCAGCCCACACTTCTGCAGTTCACAATTTCCTACTACACTCTGCATCATCGTTCCCTTTTATCCAACACATACCTCAAATATTTTAACTCAGACACTGTTCGTGCTGCTCACCATCTATACATAGCTCACACTGAGGGCTTATCCTACTCACAAACATAACCTTAATCTTATCTACTTTCTTTCAAACCCTTTCTTTTACAAACCCTGCCAAATCTCTCTACCATCTTCTCAACTTCTTCAAGATTCGCCACAAGGAACCAAATCATTCCGCATATAATGGTAGGGTATCTCATCATCTCATTCATCAAACTTATTCCCCTATTATCTTTATATACTATATATATAATTATATATATAATATATTATATATATTATATATATATATATATATATATATAAGTATAGTTATATATAATATATATATATAATATTTATATATTATTATCAGTGGCGACTCAGTCTCTCTTTCTCTCTCTATGTCTCTCTCTCTATCTCTCTTCTCTCTCTCTCTCATCTCGCTCTCTCTCTCTCGTCCTATATATAAATATATATATATATTATATATACTATATTTATATATATATTATATTAAATACTCTGAGTTCTCCCTCTAAATCGTTTTCTTTATCAAAACATTTTCTAAAGTTGTTCCATGATTAACTTTAATATTTAAATTCACTCTAAAGTTCACAGACATCGTCTCCCCATTCGATGGGCATGAACTGCCTCCATTTTTATACTGGGTTAAAAGCGTTATTTAATAGTGGTTATTCTTACCTTTTTCGTTTTATTTTGCATAATCTTTTTATATTATTATGTACTAATTTCATTTATTTGGCAATTTTCGCAAAAAAAAAAACTAAGAGCATTTTATCGTAACATTATAAAACTTGCAAAATAGATGTTCTCTATTAATGTTCACCTCGTCTGAGCACGAGTGCAGAGTCCGCCTCTGATGATTATATACTATCATATATAATATAATATATATTATATTAATTATATATATATATATATTTATATATTATATATATATAATATATATATTACTATATTATATATATATATATATATAATATATATCTATTATATATAGTATCTAATATATATATATATTATATATATATATATATATAATATATATATAATTATACAGGGATGGGGAGTCGGGAGTCGGAGTCGAGCGTTTTCAGGGGTAAGGGGTCGGGGTCGGGAGTCGATTTCCCAAAAAGTTTGGGAGTCCGGAGTCGGAGTCGCATAAAAAAAACACGACGTCCTTTCGACTCCCAAACAATTTTGTATAAACTT